>JACGDI010001573.1:218995-234003 GCA_014898725.1 Jacaranda copaia | reverse complement strand
ACCTCGGGGGGAGGCCGCCATGTGGCGAGGGACCCATGCATCATCAAGTACCATGTGAAATTAGTACCATGTGAAATGGATGTTCGATATTCTATACCCAGTTTCCAAGTAATTAAAAATGATAACCTAACTATTGGAACTAACTCAAATCATGATTGACTTCATTAACCATGTAATTAGCATTACGAAGACCGAATAAGTATTTGAATTAATAATATTAATTACATGTTCATCAACTCTGCTATATATAAATAAAATATATATATTATTCAAAAATAGACATTGGGCCTAACTCAACCCTGAAAGCTAACTCTAGAAGTGAGGATAGTTCAAAACTATATATAAAGACCATAACTTATTTATTTCATCGATGTGAGACATTAAAACATGCCCAAAAATGAACATCACTAATACCAATTGAAAGAATATAGAATTCTAAAAAGGAAGATGACTCAAAGGAATCTAATAACTTATAGCAAGATATTTCAAGAAAATGATGAACTAGAACTTTCAACTACAACTAAAGTTCTAATAACTATAGAAATAGAAAATGATATAGTAAATGAGATAAAGGATTTATAATGGTTCGGCAAGCTTACTCCACAACTTAAGCCACAAAACTTAGGATTTTCATACATACTTTACTTAACGTAAGGATTAGTACAAAAGTACAATAGTCAAGATTGATCCCTTAACAACTAGCTAGCAAGAATACCTAACTTGGCTAGTCTATCAATAATTTGAGGAGAGACTAATCTTGAGAGAACAAATATTTTCTGTAAAGCTTATTAAGCAAAGATACTTGTCATCTTCCAGTGCAACAAGTCATGGTTTAAGTACAATAAGGCTTCTGAATTCTTTCCAAATGAAATTTGCTTGAATTGATACTAGAATTTCGCCACAGGCAATCAACTTTCCTTGTTGTTTCCCAGCACTAACTTCCCTTAAGCATAATCTGCATAATCAAGGTAAGTTCTATACCAACTTTCTAATGGCTACTTTCCTTTATTCTGAAGATGTAAATCAAGCAATTATTTTGGCATATTCGATAAAATAATTTATGCAAAATAGGCTTTAAACAAAACTAAGCAAAGAAGAGATTCTAACGTGTGTGTATATTGGAAAATAATGTGAGTCACATATTATTTTAGTAATAATGTTAACTTTTTTTATACTTATTAGAGATGGGACGGGAAGTAGTTACTTATTTAGAACTTATATTTTTATATATACATATATAGATATTATAAAATAATGTGAATCAAATATTAGTATGATGGTGATGTGAACATTTTCTAATGCCTATTACTAATAGGGATTTGGTGTATTTTTATAATAGACCTTCTCATCTTATAGAGAATTTCTTGAAAGCTTCTTAAGCCATAAGCAGAGAAAGTTTCTTAAGGGTTTATTTGTTTGGACATATAAGATTAGGTAAGATTTATATACTAATGATACGTAAACTAAAAATGATATCCAATATCATAGAATCTATTGTTTGCTTTGATTTTAGAAATTAGTAATGTCCCACAATTGACATTATATAATATTTAGTTGGCAAGATTGTTCAATGTGACTATACTTTGTAATGTCCAAAATGTCATAACTTTTAAGAAGATAAATTTCCAAAATACCCTCCATATATTTCAATATTCTTTCCCTTTATCCCAACTATTTGTTGATTAAGAGATCCTCTCTCCTCAGGGGTAAAATGACTTTTTCATTTCTTATCATATCAGATTTAAAATAATGAAAAATGGATTAAGTCATCTTGGCCTGATCCATAAACTAGCTTGGCTTATGATATCATGTCGGTCGCAACGGTAACATGGGCCATACAAATGTGAAGCAAACAAAAGATAAGGCTTAACAATATATTTATTATGCCTTGTCATCTGAAGCAAACAAGCCCTAAAGGCTTCCTAATTACTAATGGCTTGTATGTATAGGTATTGAAGATTCCACACACATACGTACAAATTCCTTTAAGCACTATCTTCTTCGAGGTATTTGGCTAAACTTATTTAAAAGGTCTTATAAACTCCTACATCTTATAATATATTTTTAGAGCTTATAATTAAGTTGCCAAATTTTTTTTTAAAAAAAATAAATTTTTAAAGTATTTGAATAAAATAAGATCATGTAACTTATAAGATGTTAGTAATAAAAATTTTGTGATTAATATGATTAAGATTAAGGGGGCTTGTTAAGATTTTAAAAATAAGTTAGGAACTCCTTATTTTTTTTAAGAAGAGTTTATAAGCTCATAACATCTTATTTTAAAATATTATAAGCTATTTTTAAAAAATTTACCTAACATTTCTTAATATCTTATAAGTTCTAAAATACTAAAATATTTTAAAAAGCTTATAAACTTACCCAAACATCCTCTTTGTCAGAACAAAAGGTTGAACGATATTTGGTTAATGTTAGGCACTTTATTTTAGGAGACTTGCCTATTTGATAGTAAATATAATTATCGGCAACTTGTTCTCTTGTTGTCATAATTAAATATATATATTATATTTTGATAACATAACTAAAAAAAAATTTTTAAAAAAAGGTTCAAATGGATATAATCTATTTATTACAAAGGTCGGTGCTAGTCAATTTACTTTGTATTTAGTTTATTTTCAAGTTCGAACCTAAAAGCTAATATTTTATACTTAGGAATAAAATTTAATAATTTGTCATAAAAATATAAATAAAAATTTAATATATATGTAAAAACACTAAAAGCTCATTGTCATTGAAGCTTCCCATTGTAAAGACGATATACCTGCGACAAAAGACAATAAGTTATCCTGCAGGCATATTCCTACTAAGAAGATAACTTCATGGGCTTGATAAAATGCTAGGGTACTCAGAAGAATACGAAACTCCACAATGCAACCTCGAGGGATCACCGAGATAGAAAGCCCCCTGAAAAAGTCTAAGTTATACACAAGACATAAATGAGGCATATCTCCACCTCGCTACAATATGTAAGCCTATGCACTTACACATAGTCAATAAAAAATCTTAAAATTTCTCCTTGCATGGAGCAAAGTCTACATAGTTCTAAGTCTATCATGGTGAACTTACTCCTTGGGGATACTAAGAAATACCTATCAAGAGTCAAGATCTGACAAAGTCTACCCAAACATAAAACATTCAAATGAAATCTTCTGAGTTGTTTGCAAAGCACAACCCTTGGTTTTCATGACACCATTGAAGACACAAATCTCATTCTCAAGAAATTTTTCTATGTCATCCATGAAATTATGCTATTCCCTGTAATGAGAGAGACCAAAGGTCATGTTCGTCAAGACAAACACCTACCCATGTTCATAATGAATGACTAAGTACCACACTAAAACACCTTTACAAATGCCAACGTGTTTTCTCGCACGAACAAGACCACACCCCTCTAAGGGGCTCACCTAAAAACTCAAACTATCACAAGCCTCCATTATTCATTACTTTGCTATTGACGACACAACGACACTCAAAATTTATCTAGGTCCCTTGATGACTACAATACAAGACCTTCTTGAGATGCTACAATCTAATACATGAAATTCATCTAAATCCTTAGGTGATTATTATATTAAACTTCACCAAGTCTCCTAATGAGCGCCATCAATTCTACAAGCAATAATTAATTAAATTAATAATATCTTCTTTATGAATTAACATAAGATAAAAATCAAAATCAAAATCAAACTTTATGTAATATTCTCAGCATGAAAATAAATATTTCCCTATTCGAAATATGAAACCTTAAAGATGTGGACAAATATTGACTATAAAAGCAATTTTTAGTAAATCTACTAGAAAAGGCCCACTAAATTATTAAATAATTAAGTAGAAGGCCAAAAAGCCCAAAGATAATTTAAGCCCATGAAGAAAGGCAGAAAAACCCTAAAAGGCCTAAACTCATCAAGAAAAAACCTACAAATACTAAATTCGAAAAACAACTTGAGGATAAGAAATCATTCACAAAAGAGTCGGGAACTTTTAGGAACTTCTGAAAAATAGAGATCTCTCTGCACGCATTTCAAACACTAAAAAAATACCATTTTTTCAACAAAACTTTTTGGCGAATTGCTTTCATTGAAAATTTTTGAAGGATTTATGGATTTATGAGGACAAATGACTCCGTTAGAATTTTGATGGAAAACCTGGTGAAAAAGCTTATGTAAATTTAGAGGGAAATTGATGCAAAAATACACAAACATATCCAACAAATTGTTTGTTGAAAGTCTGTTGGAAAATGTGCTCAACGATTGGAAAACATAATTAAATTTGTTGCGCCCCTTTTTTCTTTCCCATTTCTTTCTTCCTCCCTTCTCTCATATTTTCCTACTTCCTCCCACTTCCGCTTGTCCTCCGCCACTATCACCACTCGCCCACACTCATCACCGTAGCTTGCCCATGCTTGCTGCCGCCACTGCTTCACTGCCAACTGCAACCACCACCCTATTCAGACCCATCAGTTTGTTCATTCCATTTATTTGATGTTCTTATTTATTTAGTATTATTTAATTATCTTAGCCAATTGATTGATTATATTGTTGCCCTATCTAAAGTCATAAAATTGATATTTTCCTGTTTTTATGGTTTATTAAGTTTCTTGGTTTGTTCAGAAAGATGATACATGATAATTTGTGATGCTACTATGTCAATTTGGAATGTTATTATTTTGACATCTAGTTAGTGTGTTAGTTTCATAAATTTTTTTATATTTTTATTAATTTAGTTAGTTTTTACATTCGTATGTTTAGCTTAATATATTAGTTTTGTATGTTAGCATGTTTAGTTTAGATTAACATGTTAGTTTTAATTAATATGTGTAGTATGTTTGTATGTTTAGATTAATACGTTAGTTTAGTATGTTAGATTAATATGTTAGTTGAATTTCCACCCTAAAACCATCATAAATTGAAGAACCTTAATTCTATATGAAAAACACTTGAATATAAACTTCATACAAAATTCAGTACAAATATGCCCATTGTAAAATTCCAAATTACTCCCAACCATGTAGGTTGTCTATGACTTGTGAATAAATTTCTTTCCAAAAACGAAAATTCAAAAATGAAATTTAATACTTATTAAACAATATTTACTCTTAAAAAGTCAATTTTATACTTAAAATTAATTCAATTTCAAAAATCCTATAAAAAATTTTGAGGTAAGCAATTTCATATTCCAAGCTCCACGTTATCATAAAAAGATTTGAAAAATTCAAGTCTACTCACTAATGCAAGATTCGGTTCACAAATATTTCTTACTGAAACATGGAATGAGATTTACAAAAAGCAAATCCTTTATCAACAAAACCCAATCAAGATTTTAAATCTCTTGTGTAGTCATCAACCCTTCATCCTCTTTCCTTATTAGAGCTCACAACTAGAATAGTGATATTACAAAACCATCCGAAATAACCAATGTAGCTTAAGAAACTAAATTCCATCTTATTTTAAATGGTTATCTTACAAATTATTTTAAACTTACATGATTAAAAACATAACTAAAAATGATATATGTTGCCAACTATAATCAAATTATCATTGCTTCTAATTACATAATAGATTGTTATACCAATTAACTCCTCATTCACACTTGCATCTCAACCACATCTATTCTAACAACCCTAAAAAAGAAAAATGTAATAACACCTAAAGATTAATGACGCTACTGTGGAAAATTATTCCATGATCATAAGTTGAAAATTCATTTTAGGTCGACTTCAGGTGAATTTTCAACTTGTGATCGTAGAATAATTTTCCACAGTACGATCATTTTTGGTGGGGAGTAATTGCATAATTTGTGAACAAAATAATATTTGGTTTAAAAAGGAGCATTATGGGAGTCTCCAACTCTTATAATCAGCCAATAGCCTTATACGCTCAATCAAAACTTCTTTTCAAAAATTCAATCATTCATTACATAAAGTCTTCAGTCTTTTTGTGCACCCAAATCTATTGTTTTAAATGACAACCAATCAAGGATTGAAACGTCAGTGGACCAGTAAAGCTAACATCGTATTACAACAAGAGGTTCGGGTAGATAAAAAGACTGAAGAATTTATCCGTTGAATGAATGATATATTCTATATGTCTAAACTTCAATTTTAACTAATGAGCCTTATCGAGTATAGTTGTTAATTGTTTTTATGCATTTGATGTACATAATATTAAGTTGCTTTACTAATAATAATTATTATCCATATGTGATGCTATTTTTTTGTTTTATAGATGGCAAAGTAGTCTGGTTTCCATTCCCCTACCATCAGCTGAGATTAGGGTTCTGGCCATGGTAAGGTGACAAATTCCTCTACCTATTAGACACACTTTCCAACCAACCAGTTTTCCACCACCTCATCAGTGGGTTATTAGTTTATGCCTACCCCATGCCTTCCTTCTACTAAAAGCCACAATATTACTTCCTTCATCCTTCTCTGCTATTGTGAGGTCATCTATATATTATTCCCCACATATACATTCACAGTAGATCATTTCACATTTGTAGTAATAGCATCCCCAGTAGTCCATTCTTCAGCAAGCAAGGCATTAGATGAAAGAAGACCAAAGCCCCCATCCCACAATTCTAGTAGGGTATACTTACATCCCAAGGGATGCTATTGGTGAATTTGAATTGTTATATAAATGTTATTTTGTTGTTGTTTTAATAATTATATAGAACTATTAAGAATTATTTTGTGCAAGTGTAGACCCTTGTTCGATGGTACCAAGTTCTTGACAAGGGTGATCAAGGGCAAGGTAAATGATCTTTATTAGACCTGGCCGAATATCCCTGAGGCCTTTCGAGACTTGATGTTCAAGGAATGAAAGGTATATAAATGCTATAAATATATTTATTTTTATAAATTAAGTACGTGGGTATATTATAATTACACTAATTTCACATAGATATGTCACTTGGGACCCCCAACACGAGGGTTATTTTTAAAGAGCCTTCGACATAAAAAGAGGTCTCCAACTAAGTGACATGTGTGACCATGCCCAAAAGATGAGTAAGAGGCCGGAGTGGTAAGGACTCTTGGGCTGCCCTATGTCAATCTTAGTAGTCCCAAGATTTTCAAAAGAAGTCCACACAAGCTACATTGAATTATGCTTTTAAGATCAGTGGATCCCTCCATACCAAAGAGAGTATATCTATTATGACACGTGCTAAACATTTAGTAGGTTTTCTAACTTTCAGTCTTTAGTAAACTTAGTCTACTTTCTTAATATTTGTTAAATTGACTTATGTTTGCAATATCTGCATGACATGGTTGATGGGAAGTGTTGGTGCCCTTCCCATTTGCTATTCATTTATTTGGTTGATAGGAAAGAGTTGGTATTTTCCCAAATGATAATATATGATCATTTATTTAGTTGTTGACAGGTTTTTTTAGGGGGGGAGGGTAAAGATCAATTCTAAGGGAAGCTCTGTAGAATTCTTTTATAAATCCATTATAGTTTAGTATCATATAAATATATATGACACTTATTTTAACTTTTATTTTATGTAAGCTCGAGAATTGCAAAGGCCCCAGACAGTAGAGGGAGTTTTTGCTTGTACCTACCAGAGGCGAGCCAATACAAGCTAGGTAGACAAAAGGTCGAGGAGAGTTGCTATAAATTTATTGCTTATGAAATAAGATCATTTTTATTACATTATATTTCATTCATATATTTATGTTTATACTTTGCAAGAGAGCTTCCAGCAAGCGCATTAATCACAATCTCAGTCGGAGGGTGTTAGGAGCAATGCAAAGACCTAACAGTCTCAAATTGAATTGTGGACCTAAACTGTGGGTGGCCTTAACAAAAAGGGGTAGTTTTATAGGTTAAGCTACCACCAGTCATCTTCCTACACCAACGCGCCTTGGGAAGAGCCTAGTGCATCAATTGCAGTGCAGTTGGAGGCACGCTTGGAGGCTCATTTGTAGGCAGGTGTCGATGATATATAAGGCATGTTCTCAGAGCAGTCGAGTGCAATGTAAAATTTGCTCGTTTAGCCAGTCATGCAAAGGGATGCTTCATCAGGCTCTGGTGGCTTGCCCTCCACCCCCCTGGCCTTCCACCAGCAATTTCAGTCGTAGCAAGGTGAGCATAACCAACATTAGTATGGCACTAAGCAAAATGACTATTTCAACTTCAGTGAAGATACTAATGCTAGTGGTCACTAGATATGATTTTCTTTTTTTGGTTTACTTTTGTAATTACAAATTATAACTTTTAAAACTATTATTTATAAAATTACATTTTTTTTAAATTATTGTTCCATTTATTTCTAATTTTCTTGTATTATAATTGCATGTTATTTTATATCTAAGACATATTAATAGATTATAGGTATAATTAAATAAAATTTGTTCAAAATATTTTTTTAAAAAATAACAAATTTTTGACAAAGAATCAAGTCCCTTCCCATGGATATGATTATAAATAAATAATAACTTTGATAATTATCTGGCGAAAAATGTAGCGCCCTTGATGACGAGGTGCCTACTCCCGTTCGAGGTGCTACTCAATCTATATACAAGTTCTCTAGATTAAGACAACCTTTAACAAAAATCAACTTGTAATTAGAACCTTGGAAGTTACACTTAACATAGCCATCATTCCTCCAAACATGTGCACAACAACACCTAGTAGTCATGATGAGAAAAAATTACATAAACTTCAGCCATCAACAACAAGTCATGTCCATTCTCATGACATCATGAGTCATATATAACATTACCAACATAGTTCTAATCTTATTTAAATCAACACCTTCTAGATATAATACAACAAAATTTCACAAGTAACAACTTTCTACGGCTTAAACTTATCCTTCAACCAACAAAAGTCACGCAGCAAGCTTATCCATTTCATTCATATTCTAGTATATTAAAACTTATACATTTTTATACTTCCACTAAACCAAATACTTTATGTTAAATGTTGCTCAGCTCCTGCCGTAACTTGCTCTTTCCTGGGCTAAAGAACAAGAAAAATAATAAAGAAATAACTATAAACCTGAATAACTTAGTGAGTTGGCATGCTAATGGATGCTTTAAAAGTATTCTCAAGTTGATCATGGGATAAAATATATATATATATATATATATATAATTTACTTTTCATTCAAAAAGGATTTTCTTCAAATTTTAAATGTTCCATCTCACACTAGTGCCAAAACTTTACAATTTCAAAATATTTTGTGAAGAAGTTTTAAACCTTAAGAAGAAAAACAAAATGATTGACATGGTTTTCAGAAAATCAATCAACTTTCATAAATTACTCATGTTCAATACATAAATATCGAAATATATCAATCACTTTCGCAAAAGACTATTACAGGTCACCATTCTTATTGCACCATTTTCAAAAATACTGAAATCCTTATCCCTCTAGGTTTCAAGTGATTAGCTTGAACATAACTAACATATATGGCATGGGCAAACGCATGCCAAATCCCGCCACTCGTAGACAATTACCTTTAACTACCCATGAACCAAGATTGTGACAAGGGTACTAGTTGGGAGACCATCACTATTAGTCCATTTCACCTAGTCACCTTTCGAAGCCTACCTAGTGTCTGGCCCAACTTTTCGTGACATCCCTTCAAGTCTAAACTTCCCAGTGGCATCCCCAAGGATCTGAAAGATGTAATTTAATAACATATTTCATCTTGTAACACATTTTCCACATATAAAATCAGCCCTATAACTGGAATCAGAAATGTTGTAACTAAACCTCAATACAAAATCATATTGTGGTGATGTGATTGTTCCAATTATCAAATCACAACTAAGAAACCAATCTTCTAGAGAGGACATTTCTATATGAAAACAAGCAAACTTCAACTTTCAAAAGTATGTATGAAATATTTATCATAATTTAGTGCTTAATGATTTCTAACTTGTCATATGTCCTAATCTTACTTCTATATCAATATGCCTTAACCAATTAGTTTGAGCATACTAGACCTCACGCTAGTGTCCTCAGCAATCCCACTAAATCTCACTATGTGACCTAATATATGATATATCAGTTAACAAATTATATTCGTCCTTATTGAGGCTTAGTACAAGATTTATTTCATTTAATTACCTTTCTAAAATCTCAATCTAACATTAAAATACATGAAATGTGACTGTACTTATAATCCCAACGAATAATCATATGTCTAATTATTACATACTTTAGTTTAGAACGATCAGACTTTGTTTTAATCTAAGTTAAGGCCTTTGCTAACAAATTACAAATACTTGTAGTCCTAAAGAATTCAACTTACTACTGAAGATATGCTGAAACGTCTTAAAGTACCAAATTTTATTCATTTTAATGTCTCCATCCAATGCTATATGTTCCAACTATATGTAAACTCAACTAGTATTTTAATATCTATCTAGTTTTATTCCTAGGATGATGATCATTATAACTAACTTATTTCATAAACAACTAATTTTATCTTCATAACTTAAGTCAATTTGATTTGCCGAGTTCCAATCAGGTTCTCACCAATTTAAGGTCAAAATTTAAATTTATCATCAAAATTTGGTTAACTAACATCTGAGTTTAATTTAATTTATATTTTGATTATTATGTAATCCCCAATCGAATTAATTCAATAATTAATTAAATTAACAACTTAATAGCCAAAAATTACCAAATTAGACCAAGTAGAGTCCAATTTAGAACCCAAGATCAACCCGAAATAGAATTCAAGTGTCATTATACATTGGCTATCGGATTGCAGCCATCTACCGTCGCCAAAATAGGGACTGGATTGACTAGAACTTGTCCAATACCAATAATTAGGTTTAAACCCATACTTCTATAAATGTACATGTACTTCATCTGGTATCAAAATTTTTAGATTCTTATATTTTGAACAAGGACACCCTATTCCTCCATCTTTTGAACATTAAGGTTTGATGGATGTATAATCAATAAAATCTTTCACCATAACACCAAACTCTCTTATATAGTCTTTTCAATTTTGCAAAAGCCTATTATACATCCAACTATGTTCAGTATAAATATTCATGTTCTATAAATGGGTAAATTCATTAAAAGTGATTTCAATTTGAATGATGCAAAAGTTATTTTATTATAAACATTTCGATTTTGATAAAACTATTTGATTATTTACTTTATTAATGTATGTTTGTTGGAAGTAATTGCTTATAGTATAATATAGTATGGTATGGTATAACATATTATTATTTAGAGATGAACATATTTGGAAAATTAAAAAAAAATGAAGTCTAATTGACAAAAGGATGAAAGGATGAGCTAACAATTGAAGTGGGTAAACTAATTGTCTGGGATATGTTTGATTTGGAATATTAACATCTACTATAACTTTTAATATAGGTTAATCTCTTGTTTGATATGGAGGATGAGATTTGCACGCCGACCCATAATTTTTCCAAAGCCCGCATGGTACATGAGATTAATAACTATTGAAGTAGTGGGTTTATGGGTGAGATTATGTGATCTCAACCCTCTTCGAAATTTGACTAGGATGTAAATATCAAAATTATTCTTCAAATTCATGTATTATTCCATTTATGAATTTCATGATTCCTCTAGCAAGAATTTTTCACCATTGACTATTTTGTCATCACAAAGATAATAATATGTATCAAACACCTCCCTAAAATAAAATATCCAAATTGCCCAAAAAAGAGTAATCAACATAATGAGTAGTATCATTTCAATTGAAAATAATTAATAATATTTGTAAAAACATAATGGCACATAAACACTACCCCTTATGCCCATCATCATCATACAAACAACTAAAAATCAATTAGCAACAAATGAGAAGGCTCCACCCCTTCTCCCAACATATCATCCTCCTTCCTAATTCCACCAATTCTAAATATTTCTGATATATTATGCTAAAAAAATATATAAAATCAAAATAAGGTATGCAAACTTACATCTAAATTCTCCACAAAAATCAACTCTCATAAAAGGTATCCACCACAGTGAAGATAGCCCTACATCATTAGGCACATATTACTAGTGCACATATTTATTCATAAATCATAATTCCATAAACTAAATTAAAATTTAAAAATATAATGCAATTCAATATATAGTACCATAAAATTTAACTCAATCCAAAATTCTAATAAAATTTTTAATTCAAATAAAAACATAACTCTAATAAATATAACAATATTTAATACAAATATAAAATTTAACTCAAAAAATTGCTGGTTAATACATCTTTCCTAATTTGTTCAGGGAGAAAATATCTCAAGCAATGTCTATAAATTGGACTTTTGTTTTTAAATGACTGGACAATAGTGTCTATAAGGCTCTGTTCTCTTACGTTTTTCAAAAATATTTTTCAATCCTTAAAAAAAATTCAGAATGAAAGCACGTTTCCTAAATCTTTTCTCAAAACACTCAAATTTTGTCCCCAAACAACCCCTCTCAATTCATTTAAAAAAACCCTACACCCTAAAAACTATACTTACCCCCTCATTTTCTCATCTACCTATCACACCACTTATTCATTTATCATTCTCTCACTTCACTCATCCATATATATATATATATATATATATGTATGTATATATGTTCACATATATGAAATATTACAATTTTACTAATTAAAAAATTCTAAAACTTATGTTTACAAATTTAATTAAACAAATTATTGAAAATATGAATTAAATTTAATTATATATTATTTATGTTATTACTAAATAAATCCTTTATAGAATAACATATTAAATTAATCAAATTTACTTATTAATTAAACAATGTCTTATTTATATTCAATATTCAACGTATCAATGAAATATTGCATTTATTCATTTAATAAATAATTTAAGATGTTTTAATTTGATATAATAAATAAATTAATCTTATTCAAAAAATATTCTTCATTGAATACTAATCTTCACATTAATTTAAAATTATAATAAAAAATTTGATTATGGGGTGATATTTATTTAATAATCTATTAAGTTTAATAAATTAATATTGATATGCTTAAAGCAATTGTTGAGATAATTAAGTGAATTTTAGTAAAATTATTTGATTGTTACTGTAATTTATTTACTAAATAATGTATTAATTAAATGATGAGTTAAAGTTATTTAAATAAATAATGTTTTATATTTTACATATAATTAAATATTATGTTTACTTATTTAATAAATAATTTAAGACGATGCAATTTTAATATAATATGATATTATTTATTTTTTTAATTTTGGTGAATAGTTATTAATCTTCTATATAAATTATTAAAAATTTATTAAATAAATAATAATTTTTTATTTATACATAAAATGTAAGTAATAAATAATTATATTTTAATTAATAAACAGTAACTAGTTTATAATTAATGCATAGTAATTAAATTTTTTTATAAGTCAATATTAACAATTATGATACAAGCTGATTTTTTTATAATTAAAATATAATTATGATTTCATGAATGATTAATATTTATTAATATATATTTTATTTCAAATAATACATCATTTACTAATGTTAAATTCATAAAACTAAAAATTTTAAAATAAATAACCAATTAAATTAATTACACTCATATTTCAATCATTACAAATATATAAATACACACACATATCATCCAACTATAAATATACATACATATAATACATTAAAAAAAAAATCATTTTTACCCTGCAAATTTAACTAAAAAGCAACTGATTTGACATTTATAACAAAGTTTGTCCCTTTCCAAAACTTAAAGAAACAAACAATTTATTCTCAAATCATTTTCCATATTTTTTCAAAACAAAACAAAATACTATGCACATTCTCTAAATTTTCTCCCAAAAATCCATTCCCTCAAATATTTTTCTAAAAAATGGCCAAAACATAAAACAACATGCCCTCCTATTATATACAAACTTCTCAATACTGGCTCCCACTGCAAGTTAATACATCTTTCCAAATTTGCTGAAGGAAAAACTATCTCAAACAGTGTCTATAAATTGGACTTTGTGTCTTTAAATGACTTGACAACGATGTCGATAGATAATTATCACTTCATTCCTGTCATATACAAACATCTCAATGCTAACTCAAAGTACCGCGAGTTAGAACATCTTTCCAAATTCGCTCAGGGAGAAAAGAGCCATGGCTGAATCTTTTCCAATAAACGGTGGGGTTGGTGATTATAGCTATGCCAAAAACTCCCAATATCAGGTAATGATGCTATATTTTTTTAATGATAATCTAAATTTTTGAGATATTTTTTATCATTTTTCTACATTCTTGATTAACCACACTTCAGATTTGGTTAAAAGATCACATTTTGAATTCAAATACCTTCTTATCCGAATGTCAATCGGTCAAATAACATTGTTCCTATACTTGTACTTGCAATATTTAAGATTCAAATCCCGAGGAATGTCAATAGTGTGTAAATATTTTTTAAAAAAAAAGGTTCAAAAGGTTAATGACTTCCGTGCAATCAATGCTAGCTAATAACAATTATTTCACTATAAGAAAAAATGATTTAAGCGATTATTGTCATTAGTCGCTAAAAGGTTAAAAATGGTTGCTAAAATTATAGTGACCAAAATAATGATGGTCACAAGTGGTCACAACAAAGTACCTACTAAAAGTGCTCAGTGACAAGATATTAACTTAGACGCTAAAAATGCATGTTTAGCGACCATCCAATAATGGTTAGTAAAGATGTAACAATCAGCAACATATTTTTTACTTGCTAATCTAAAATTTCGTGGTCACTATAATATTGGCATGGTTGATGTAGGTACACATACAATGACCATCTTGTTTTGGTTGGTAAAAATTGACTTTTTAGCAACCAAATCATTAGTTGCAATGTGATGCTGCTTGGAGCTGGAGGGTCAAGTACTTCGGTTGATTCAAGTGATTTTGGGCTTGAAATCTGCAATCACGAACACACGTCGACTAGCTGAGAGGCCCCCAGCTAAGGCACTCCGAAGCTCAAGTTTGTTCCGATAGATCGGAGAATAGAGATAGTATATAGTGAAT
>JACGDI010001573.1:196576-216200 GCA_014898725.1 Jacaranda copaia | reverse complement strand
TTGACAGTGTGAAGGTGGGTGTGGGGGAGCTTGGCCTTTCTCCTGCTAGCAAACTACTATAAGAACTTATCGCACAGCTAGTCGTATGAATAAATGGTGGATGGTTCTAGCTTCACAAACCAATCCAGTGCAATGCCTTGGAAGGTGGTCACTAACATTTTAGTATGGATAAATTCATTGTGACCATGCAACTGCATCCGGTGCTCGTTGGGGTCAGTGGAGCCATCATACCTCGAGAGATCGATCAGAATTTTGGCATCCATGGTAATTTGCTTACCAATGATCTCCTGAATGAACGGTGATCCTCTATCCCGATGAGATCATTAGGGAGTGTTCATATTTGGTGCTTTGTCAGTACTTCTCCTCGAGATCTCATCAAGATGTCTGTTCAGCTACTACACCTGATGGGAAACTTCTTCCCACTCATCCCGATCTGCCTAGGAGATAAACCTGATATGTTCAGCCCTGTCACGCTACAGGGCTCGACTGGGCCGATGCGCCAAATCTAGGGATTCTCCACAATCCTCACGACAATCACGATTTAGGCATTCAACCTTATCGCGCTGCGGGGCTCGATTAGGTCAAATATGATCCTCTGAGTCCGCCACCTCCTTGTGTGGTTCTGGGCGTCTCTTCTCTACTGGTGGATGTCTGGGACTGGCCTCGCACCTGGCGAGCGGTTGCCTGGCTTCGTGGTGGGAAAGGTTGTGCTCCTAAGGTCTATTTTCCAGCGATGGTGGCTGTGAAGCTGCGCTGGCGGCGGGGACAGGCACTGAGGTGTGCCTATTTAGGATAGCAGATAACTAAGCCGATATTTGGGCAGAAATCTGCTCACTGATCATTTGCATCAACTGGGACATGGGTAGCATCACCAGCTGTTCTTGGGGGGCGCTAGCGCCCGAAGCAGTTGTGTGTTGCTGGGGGTTAGGGCGTAGTGGGGAAGTGGACCTCCGGTTATCCTCCCTCCCAAATGTTACGCTACGCATGTTTACCATTTTTTCACTACAATCTCAAAGTTCCCACAAACGGCGCCAAATGATGCTGCTTGGAGCTGGAGGGTCAAATACTCCGGTTGATTCAAGTGATTTTAGGTTTGAGATCTGCAACCACGAACACACATCAACTAATCGAGAGGCCCCCGACTAAGGCACTCCGATGCTCAAGTTTGTTCCGGTAGATCGAAGAATAGAGATAGTATATAATGAATAGCGTAAATGGCATTACCTTGAGCGTGGTGGTGCTTGTAGTATTGATAGCCTGCTGTGGGTGTGACTTTATCCAAGTACCCTTATCAGGTGTACTTGGCTTTTCCCATGACAGGGGGTTAGGAGTCATTCTATGTCCAAATTTCGGTACTGTGCCAGGTGGCGCAATCTCCTGTTTTTCCGAATAACCATGCTAGTAGGAGCACGTCCCTACCAGAGTTGTTGGCAGGGTTGTTGGAGTTGTTAGCAGCAGTTACATCAGTTGGCAGCAGTCATATCAGCTGCCACGTGTTATCAATGTCGAGGGGTTCGACCTGTCCAGCTTATACCTGGAGGTCAATTCATGTCGACCGGACTTGAATGCTAAAACTTTTGAAGTGGTGCTTAAGTCGATACGGGTCAACCGCGGGACTTACCAAATGAGGTCGATACAGGTCAACCAGATCGATGTACTTTTGGGCTGTATAGGCTATCTCGTCTGAAGTTGAGCCTATTGGGCCCACTGGATTATCACGTATCATGTTGGGTCTCATGGGCTGTCTCATCTAAAGCTAGGTCGTTGGGCCTATTGAATTATCCCATATCACAATGATTTTCAAATAGTTGTAGTTATCATATTATTTAACACGTTTTAGCAACCACATTTTGACGATGAAATATAATTGCTGAAGAGTATGTTTTACCAACAAAATAGTTTATTGCAATAATTTCATTGTAGTTGTAAGACTTGTTGCATTTTTTATGATTTAGCGACCAAAAGTGTAACTATTGGTCACTAAAACTTTTTTTTCTTGTAGTGAATTTGGGCCATTCATTTGCAGAAACAACTTTCTGATTTTGCAAAGGAAATGATCAAAGAGGCAATTCTTGAGAAACTCGATACAGAAAACCTCAATATGTCCATCTCCACCACACTTCGGATAGTGGATTTCGGCTGTTCAGTTGGGCCAAACACTTTCTTCGCCATGCAAAATTTTAAAGAATCAGTTCAGAAAAAGTGGTCTTTTGGGGGCCTCGACTCCAAAAATATTGAATTCCAAGTTTTCTTCAATGATCACACCACCAATGATGTCAACACGCTCTTTGCCACTGTCCCACCTGACAGGCAATACTATGTAGCCGCGGCACCAGGTTCTTTCCATGGCCGCCTTTTTCCCCATGCCTCAATCAACTTAGCTTATTCACCTTGTGATCTCCATTGGCTTTCCAGAGCCCCAGAAGGGTTATTTGATAGCAAATCAGCTGCCTGGAATGAGGGGAGAAGTCACTAGCCAAGATCGTCTAGAGGATTGGTAAATGCCCAAGCAAATCAGTTTGAGAAGGATATGACGGCTTTTATAAGTGCAAGAGCTGAAGAGATAGTGTCAGGAGGGCTAATGCTTCTAATCATCCCTGGAATTCCTGATGAAGCTACCCACTTTGAACTTTTTGCTAATTTTCTCTACAAATTTCTTGAATCCAGCCTCCTAGAAATTGCTAGTGAGGTTAGTACGAAAAGAAAAATTCTTTATTTTTGAAAGGGTAAATTGCGAAGATAAGATCGTACATAATTATGGCCAATTCGCAATGTAGGATAGGAATTTGAGGCTATACAAAACTAAAAGTCATTAAAAAGTACACTCAACGTTGATGATTGTTTACGTGGCACGTACACCTATATTCCACATATGCACCATACAAATGCACGGTCCTGTAAGTAATCACTAATATTGACTGTGATTTCCAGTGACCTATGTTCTTTTTTTTTTTCCAATGTTTTAAGTATTTTGGTCCTAGTTTTGTATTACTTCAAATTCTAATCCTACGTTGCGAATTGACTATTATTACAGTCCTCTTTTTGCAACTTTCCCATCTTGAAATAATACATATTATACATATTTCTGCCCATCTTTTAACAGGGAATGATTGATAAAACTGAAATTGATTCATTCAACTTGCCCATCTATATTCCAACTGCTGCGGAGATGACAAAACTGGTAGAGAAGAATGGCTGCTTTAGCATCGAGAAGAATGAGTCAACAAATCCGGAACTCCAGGTTCATGAATCATTAAATGCACATAGCGTGATAATGCTCCTTAGAGCTTTTGCAGAAGGACTTTTAACCAAGCACTTTGGACATGGTGTCATGGAGAAAATCTTCGACCAGACTTTGGAAAAAAGTGAAGAGATTACACACTTCTTGGAGTCGGGCAACCCCAGTTCAACTTCATTGTTTATTGTCTTGAAGCGTAAATGATTTGCCGGATTAGGAGTAATAAAGGTTGAAGCTGTTATCGTTTGTGCTACAGATTGAAGAAGTTTAAATAAGGGTCAAATACGTTATATTAGTAGTAATTATCTAATAAAAGTGTAATAACTTTGATCTTAACCAGTATTAATTCTGTTATTCGCGTTTCCTTATTTTTAAACATTTACACTACGTTTGGTTCGAGGATATTAGTGAGAAAAAAAAAATGCTAAAGAAAATATTTTGAATCATTTATTTAAAAAGAAAAATAATAAAGAAAAAAAACTTGAAGAAAAATATATTGTTTTTGAGCAACATGATTTTTGCTCACAAGTGATCAGAAAAAATGAACAAGGAACCGGTCTGGTGTATATTCCCTTCTCCAACACATTCATTACCCCCTCTTTTTTTTATTTTTTTCTTCATTGTTTTTTCAAACAATCAAACAAATTTCAAATTTTATATTTTTTAATTTTTTTCCTAACATTTTTTTTTTCTTATCAAAATTCGAAAAGAAAACATAGGATAAGCTTTTTGATTGGACACTAATATATCTTGCAATATGCTCAAAATCCTACGATATGTATTATAAAGGTTTGCAAAACCCTAGGTGGGCATAATCAGCAAATTACATGGACTTTAAAGATGATCTAATATATAGATCTTACACATATTTTATAACATAGAACTGTATTCATTTTTTAATTCCCTATTAATGCTTTCTATATTGCATGTTTATTGAGATATATTGTGATTTTAATGTAAGAAAGAAAAGTTATTTTGCAGTTTTTCTTGAATTCAAACAAATTTAGTTTGATTGTGTCAAAAATTAATGCACTACAAAAAATTAGAGGATATATTGCAATCAATTCGTAGCTAATGCAACAATTTCATTGTTTTACCTATAAAATTGACTAAATCAAATTTGAAATAGATACTCTCATAGCTAAGCCTTGCTGCAATTAATCGATACTAGATTGATCATTTTAATTTATATATATATATATATATATTTATTAATTTTCTACCAAGGATGCATAAATAATTTTTTGTGCTTTCAACGAACAAGGCTACAAATTGATAGCTAATAATTTTTTGTACTTGTTATTTAAAAAAATTTCATCTACAAAAATTTATAACTATAATTTATAGTGATAATTACAAAATTAATTTCGTAGCAATTTTTTTGTAATGAATACCTAATCTTTTAATAGTGTAAACATAAACTTATCACTCAAATCAAGGATCCATATCATACCCCAGACTTTTAAATTAACGTCACAGGACTCTATCTGTCCAATTAAAGACTTTGAGCTTAACTAGTATTATACTAAAAAGAACTATATATTAGATATGCCAAAAGCACAACTGTAAAAATATCCAAATTTTGAGATAAAGGATAACAATTATAGAAAGATTGGCGTGGATCTATATCGCAATTAATTAAACATAGATAGGTTTTTGGAATTTAATAATTAAAAACTAAAAGGAACTTAAGAAACATGAATTTGAATCCTCTATTCTAATTTCTTTCTCATCTTAATTTTATTCCACTTCATGATAAATACCAAGCATCTTAAATGTTTATTACAAAAATAATTAATTATTAATTAAATACATTTAATTAACATATATTTATAAAGTAAAATACAAAATGAAGATAAATTGAAATGGCACATTCAAGTTGTAAACACATAACTAATTATAACTAATAACAAGTAATAATGAGCGGATCTCAGAACTCGGGGCTTTTGGAGATCATGCTAAACCGCCAAAGGAAACCGACTCCCGCACGCCCTACCCTGATGCATGAAATATCCTTGCCACGAATATTTGTGCTGTGGCAATTGTGAGCGTGCGTAGAGTATATTGTTGTGATACATAATTTAAAGATGTGATTTTTGTATGGATCTAAAATATGGAGATGAATATTAACGTTAAAATTAATACAGTGAAGCTGAATTTAGGATGCCTAAGCCCCACGTGCGCCAATGTTTGCAATAGGTGCTTAGGCATCAGTGTGTCGGCGTCTAGACACTAATATTTCGACTCACTTTCGACATTTTTGGTGCATGGGTGCTAATTCTCTACCCCAAACTCTCAAAATGTATGCTTGGAAATCATGCTATATCTTGTTCGCAATGTAATTTTATCATTTCAAACCCCTCAAATATTAAATTGTCTGGTCAATCTCTAAATCATGCTTGAAGAGGAATTCAAAATTTTATTTTCATGTGCAAGGGTAGGTTGATTAATTTATATTTTAGTCAACCAATTTAATTCATCTACATTTGTAAATATGTATCAATAGTATCCTTTGTCACACGTAAAAAAATATAACATATTTATTTAAAATTATTCTAATCTTCATCATCATACAAAATTAATTGATCTCATCATTCAGGATACTGTCCACAAATTAAAAATAAATTGGGCCTTGTAGCGTTAGTCACTATAAATTATGATAAGATCATCAAAATATCTGTTGAATTTCTTAAATTTTCCTTCACAGGAAGTGTTTTTAATTAGATTTTTAAGAGGACTTCAATTTTTGTAGTTTATGTACTCTCTTCAACTTCTTGTCTAACTATTTGGTAGATTTCTTTTTCTAGAGGCCCGTCAAAATCGTTGATATATACATATATTTCAATTTTTTTTAAAAATATATATTTATTTTTTCATTTCTCGAACTTAATTGATAAGATTTTTTCAATATCATTTGCAATTTAATGTAACCAAATAACATAAATTTTTCCTAATTATATTTCCTTTCTCTAATTTTTGTAGAACCGAAGGATCTATTATTTTGTAACTTGAATATTTACATGAACAAGTGTGTGCATTTTATATATGCGTATGTATATATATGTATTGACACATAATGCCAACTAGCGAAGTCATTAATTATATTTAACATATCATGATTCTCGCCATATACTTTATGTTTCTTTGATGATTATTTAGTATCATATGGAAATGGATGTTTGATTATTTTAATTAAATGTATTTTCCAAGTAATAAACTATGATCGATAACCTAGGCTCTGTTCTTTTAGATTTTTTCAAAAAAAAATTCATTCTCCCAGAACATTACAAAATGGGTACACGTTCTCAATTATTTTCCTAAAATATAAAATTTTAATGCCCCAAAAACCCTTAGAATTCATTTACAAAATACCCTACAATTATATTTTAATCATTATAAATATATATATATATAAAAATCATTTTCATCATATAAACCCAACAAAAAATAACTAATTTAACACCAACAGTAAATAACTTTTCTAGTGGCTATTAGGACGCGGCAAGTCAAATTAATTTGTCAATTAATAGGGGTATTACCAAGTATTATTTTAATGGTGATATTACTTTTTCTAATGCCTATCATGATAGGATGGTAATTTGTCTAATTAATTTCTCAAAGAATGGGCCGGGTATAGTCAAATATCATTTTAATGGCGATATTAACTTTTCTAGCGCCTCTTACTATATGACGGTGAGTCTAACATCAGAGATTATTTTGATATATAGGATTATCCTTTTTTAGTGCCTATTACGATAGGATTATAAGTCTGATGATTTATTTCTCAAATAGTATGGGGCAAATATTGTCAGATATTATTTTAATGGTGATGTTAACTTAATTTCTCCAATGCCAATTACTATAGGATTATAAGTCTAGTTAATTTAATTTCCCAAATAGTATGAGGTATTGTCAAATATTGTTTTAATGGCTATGTTAACTTTTTCTAATGCCTATTACATGGAATGCCAAATCTAATTAATTTCTCAAATATGATGCAAAGAAACACCCCATGGCAAAATGGGCTTCAGGCTTCCAATTATAAGAAACACATAGAGGCACCCAACCCAATCCCTCCCCCGAAAAACCATTTATTTGGAGGCAATTGAATTGAATATTTCAGAGTTATATAGATTTTAAATTTATGACGAAAAAATATTTTGTAGTTATTTTAGATTATTGAGTTACTATAAATTTCAAATCCTCCATTTAAAAATAGCTATTTATTTATTCACATACACTTTCAATTGTAGTTATTTGAATTTTTAGTTGTAATGAAATTTATAATAAAAATGTATTTGTGTAAACTGATAAAATTTTTAAAAAATCTTATAAGATGCATTAGATATTGAAAAATTTTAGGAGATGTATTTAATTATATAAACTCACAAAATAAAATGCTAAAAAAACATGAGGAGTTTATAATTTATTTTAAGTTTCAATAAGCTTCTTTAAGTTTTATCATCTTAGTTACACAATTAATTATTGATACTCATATCTTATAATTAATATAGATGATCATCTCATTAAATGCAACATTTCAAAAGCCTATCCTAAAATAAGATACAATATTTTTACAAACTTTATTTTATAAAAGTTTATAAGATGTTGTAAATAAATTTGACTAAGTGTTCTCTCAATAAACCCTTGGTAATTGGACCCGGCCTATTGCGATGAAGTTTCTCCCGTCATGTTTCTAATTACCTCATTTTGAACCCCATTTCCCGACAAAAATCCACTCCTCACGAGTCATTGAATGTATGTGTGAAAGTGCAGAAAAGAATTATTAGGAAAGAAAAATAATGATAATAGAATAGGGTCATCATTAATTAATCATTATTATTACTATTATGCATTGTGAGAGGTCTTGTGTTCAACTCAAAGTAGGCGCGTTATGCACTTTATGTGTATCGTATGTAATTTATACTTTAATTTATTTAATTTAAAAATAAAAAAATATTGATTTCAAATTAAATTCGTTAACAGTTGTCTAATTGAAGACCAATCTAGTTATTAATTAATAGAAACACTATTACATTATTATTTGAAGAGTCCTATTTTGCCTGAAGAAGAATGACGGTTTGATGAAAATATGCTAAGTAGAGCCATGAAAACAAATCCCCCGAGGAGAAGGCCAGTTGAAATGTTGCCCTTGTCAAGGAATTTTTCACCTCTGTCATTGAACAGCCCATCAAAAGCCCTCTTCAACTCAAACGTCACTCCAAAACCAACACCAACTCCACTTGCCAATAAGAAGGCCATTACCTGCCAATTTTTACTCATAAACGAACAAAAATATGTTCATAATATTGGAGTAAATTAAACCAAACTTCTATATTTAAAACTCATCTTAAATTAAGAACATTTTACTTTAAAAACACACCAAAAATACAGTTAATTCACAATAAATAGAATGAAACTGATAATTAGAAGTTCATCGATAAAAAAAATTCCTATACAGTATGCCAACTATTTTACATTTACCAGTATTCTCGTTTATTTTACTAGCATCACGTGAAGTTGTTTATTATTTCTATTAAGAAATTGAAAATTTTAATCATAGTGGTATAAATAGGTGTTTGTATATATATATATATCACCACAACCAAATTAAATAATTAGTGTAAAAAATATAGGCACATCTCAAATCAATCACCAATAATAATTACATGGACCATATAATATTAATATATTGCTATTATAAAGTGTTGCCACCTTTTTTTAAGACCTGTGCACTAAGGTACATATTAGAATAGCACATTAATAATGATAAAATAACTTCTAAAGAATCAAAAACTGCTTTTATTACTTTATATAAAGACAATTTTCAAAATAGTTTCTAAAGAATAAAAAACTATCTCTATTACTTTATATAAAAAATTTTAAAGTAGCTTCTATATATTTTATGACTGTAGATATAGAAGTTGTTTATTCAAATATCTCCATATATATTGGAAGCAATTTTCAACCTTTCAAAGGCTATGCACAAGACTCATGCTATTTTCAATGCTATTTTGATCAAATTAGGAAATAAAAAATATATATAATCTAGAATTCCGGGGTTGCTAAAACGAGAATGAGAAGTAGGAAGGGATTGAGGACCTTGTCTCCGTAGAAGTCAAATTCTTGGAGACACCCGTTGCGTATCCACCTCTTCTCTTGGACGACATTGTATATCGCAAATGGGATCTGAATGAGTGTGTACACAAATCCTATGGCACCAGCGGCAAATACATACCTGCACAACATATATGGCAATAAAAATGTTAATATATATATATATATATGGTAAAAGGTTAAGAGGGAGTTTCTTATGACTTCTACTGTGGCTAACGTCATTTTACTTGTACAGTACATAAGATAAAATATTTAATATATTTGACATTTATTTATAAAATAAAATAAAAAGTAAAATATAGAATCAGATTATAATTTCTTTGACAACTAACATGCAGGTCCCAATTAATTAACTAGGTTAACTTAAGCACAACGATCGAGGATGCATGGGAGAACATAAACTTCCCATTTTTTGAATAAAAAATCTCTACTTTTCTCATTGCGAAAAGTGGGAGTTACAGAAATACCTGGACTTAGAGGAGGCGGGAGGACCCTAATCGATATAAAATTGACAATGACATAATCAACAATGCTGTGTTGGGATCTAAAAAAATAAAGAACAAAAAAAAAACAAGTACATAAAAAATTTAATTTCAAAATTACGGTATGAGTTTTTTTAAAAGAAAGCTCGCATTTATGAGACATGAGAATAGCTTATAAACAATTTTAAAACTCTCCAATTATTCAAAACTTGATATAACGATATATGTTAATGTGAAAGGAAAAAAAATCCTGGATCAGTCAACAAATAATGACCAAGAGCAATTCTAATTAGAAAAATATAATAATTAATTACATATTTATAGTAACACTAATCATGTTTAATCACCTGTAAGCTATAAGATCAGTGAATTTAGTCTTGGAACCATCATCATCCTTGAAATTGTTGAGGCCCATCAGCACAACTGAAGCAGCCAGAGCTAGCAGAGTTAAGATCCTAAGGAAAAGTACTGTCCTTAAGATAGCTGGGCTCGCCATTGATAATTCCTTCTTCTGTGATCACTTTAGCTCACTGCTGATTTGAGTCTGTTTTTGGAAGGCAAATTGGACCTTCTTATAGACCGTGAGATGATCAATATCTAGGAAATGTCAATGATTTTCTATCGACCGGGACATTCTAGGCATGCAGGCCCAGTAGAAACTTCATTGGATCGACACAATAAATCTTGGCTGTTTGTGATGATGTTAAAGCATAATCCAAGAATCACAAAAAGATTAACAAATCTAAAGCACAAAAAGTAGACGAAAACGCGTAGCTGTTCGGCTAATTAGATAAAAGTTTTTTACTTCTTTTTTTCTTTTTTCCTTGTGTTACATTTGAATTTTAAGTTTTAATGAAAAACTATCAAAAAATTTATTTTTTCCATATAATTTTATATTTATATTTATTGTATTTCCCCACTAAAATATAAGGTCGAAACATAACTATATGCTGCTCAATAAAACAGTGGATAAAAGCTCTATCTTATGTTTGGACACGACCAAAACAGTAGGTAATGGAGACATTTGGAGGGACGATCACAAACAATTGAGGTTGTCGTTTTATGTGTGAATTCGTTTTTCTTTAATTTTATTTGACATTCATTTGTGTTTTAAAATAATCGGTTGTTATCTTGGCTCAAGGAGGACACGACCATGATAAATTATTAAATTTAATTCATTTCCAGTTTCCTTTTTGCATAAGGGAATCAATTTCTACGAGACAGTGTCTTAACTATGGCTTAAAATTCCGTCAAATATAATGATATTTATCATTAACATTAATAATATATACCATAATAATAGGATTCATCGTTAAATATAAAATCTTAGTTGGTCAAATTAAAATATTATCCAACAATACATGTTAATGTAGAATTTTGTCCTAAAAAGATGTTTTAAAAGATGGGTGAAGAGGAAATTTTTTCCAAGCCTAATGTCCCTCAACCCCTTGATGTAGATAAAACTACATATCATCACAACTTCAAATAATTTCAAAAGAGACACATGCATGGTTATCGATCCCACAAATGGCGTCATGATGATGACTAGATTCCTTTTCAAATACAAAGATCCAACCATGTCAAAATATTATCCTACTTGTATGATTAGTGACAATTTTGTCCTGAAAAAACGTCTGAATGATAGAAGACATAAAAAAAATTTAGCTATATGCAAGTCTTGTATTCCTAAACTTCTCAAAGTGGAACAAGATCATATGTCATCACATAGTAAAAATCTTTTGCTATTATATTTAGTCATTATTTTCTTCTATTTTTATTAAAAAGTGAATAATTAAGTTGAAAGAAAGAAAATTAAATATAGAGCGTGTGTATTATTGAAAAAGGAAGAGTTTTTACCGAGTACCTTCGTGGAAGTCAAATTCGTGCAACAAACCTGTGCATGTTAACCTTTTTCTCTTGTAGACAATTACATACAGCAAAACGGATTTGAATCAATGTGTACAAAAATATTCCAACGGTAGCAGTGGCAACTACATATAACTATATTAGCATTAAATTTAAGAATTAATGAAAAATATAGATCTACATATCTATACATTCGATCGCCCAAATTAAAAATTACTACAGTCTGTTACATTCTGACTTTAAATCACTTTTCTTTCATTAATATTCTACTAAAAGACATCCAACCTTTGGTTCTACCTTATTGGCCTAATAAGAAATCAAAAAAAATTAAAATACTCATGTCTAGATTTAAGGGAAAATTACAAGTTTGGTCCACCAACTACACCCTCTTTCAATTTTAGTCCATTGTGATATGGGGTTAGCTCTTTTGGTCCATAGGCTCGCAAATTTTCGCACATTTGGTACAATTTTTCGCAATTTTGGTCCATCGAGTTGATTAATTTGAAATTGAGCCCGGCAAACATCCAATCAGCAGCAATTGGGCTCCAATTTTGGGCATTTTGCGCCACATGGCATGGATCTACCACGTCACCATGTTTGCTACGCCACGTCACATGCCGATTTGAAATTATTTAAATTATTGATTTTTTTAAAATTTGAAAGTTAAATATGCAAGGCCTTTTTTCCCCCCAACCATTTTTTCTTTCCGCTATTTTCAAATTTCTTCTCCCTCTCCACGCGCTCGAAAACGGATTTCCCTTATTCTCATCTTCCCGTTTTCTTCCCATCATCTTCCCCATTTCTTCTCATCACGACTGCAAGCTTCTATCCACCCTTTTGTTCCTTATCTTTCTTTTCCTTTTTTAAATTTTTCCCATAACGCCCTCATCTTCAAGTTCGTTGGTAGCTTCTATAAGGCCTCTGGAATGCATGTGTGAAGAGAGATGTTTGGTGAAGACCTCATGGACTGACCTAAACCTTGGTAGAAGATTTGTTTCCTACCCAAGATACAATGTAACTGTGAACTTCTGAAAAGAGGTTAGGGTTTTCAATTTCAATGTCTTCTTCAGTGTTGATGGGTGTAGGTTCAAAGGAATCGGTGTGGGCTCTGTAAGTGACAACTTTTAATAGGTATTCTTTTCTTTTTCTTTTTAATTAAGAGGAACGGGTGGGTTCTTTGAATGAGTCGACCCACCCATATGTGCAAAATCCAAAAACATTATTCCAGGCCTTCTATGTAAAATCAATAAGTTGGAGACTGAGAATTAGAAACTGAAGATGTCTAGGTAGGATTGGAAAATGACTTGCAAGATTGTATTTTGTGAGATGTTTGCTACTTTGGCGTTTCTTGTGGTCATGTTTGCAGCAATTCTAGTGTAATGACTTGATGGACTGATCTTTGGAGCAATTGTAATGGAGTCCTAATTTTATGCATTTTATGATCTATTGTCCCCCCCTCCCCTCTTTTTTTGTTTTTGTTGTAGTTAGATGTTATTTTCTTGAAGACTAGTTATAATTGTGTTATCTATGTAGCGCATGCATTTATTGAAGACTAGTAATGAAATTGAACAAAGTGAGCAAATGATTAGTGTCATGTCTGCTGCCAAAAATGAAAGTGATCAACAGCACCTATGTGTGCATCTTGCTTTTGAAAATCCTAAGATATGGTCAAGCAAGATAATAGAACACTAAATAATCAGTGTAAAAAGGTATAAATGGCACTTTGGAATGCTAAAATAATATTAAGCTGAATACTTAAAATACTCGTTACCATCCAAGAAATATTAAACATTCATACATTTAGTTTGTCAAGACCAAAACAAAACCTAACTGGATCTGCCATAAATAAGAATCCAAAAGCACCAACCACCAGATGCAATAAGAATCTAAAAACCAACAATCCAATCCCAGCCAAAAAAACAACATTAACCTATAGTAGCAACAAGTATCCAAAACCACAACCTAGTATTAATAGCATGCATGAAATAGTTAGACTATCCAAAACCACAATGAAGTTACAAAGGATGAAACAAAATAAAATCTTCAGAAGCTGTAAGCATTGTCACTTCTTTTTCTTTCCCACTGCTTTCTACTTCCCAGTCAGACTATCCATAGCTTGTGTTAGGTTGCTGAGCTGTATAACTCCCTTTTTGCCTTTGGTAGTGGTGAGGTTGTTGCCGCTTTATGACATTTGCAACTATTGAAACATGGAAGGTCCAAGTACCTTCTTTGTTTTGTCAGGAGCACTTTGACTGATTTGCTACAAAAAGATTCACCAAATTAGTAACAAGACACATGAATATGAAAGAAAAGTTGAATTTTAATTTTACACCTTTGTTTTGCCTATGACTCTTAGAGACTTTCTAAGGCCACTAGTTTATGTTTCACCATGCTTCATCTAGAAAACGACATAAGCAAGACAGCTTGTTGAACTTAAATATACAAGTACCATAGTTCTAAATTGACCTAGCATATTAATATACCTTTGTTTGACCCCTTGGAGATCTTCTTGCAGCATTAGTGGTTGTTTTCCTCATGCTTAAAATTGCCTATAAAATATTGTTTGCATAAATTAGTAGAATTATATATAATAAAAATAAGGAAAACATGAAAGAATTATTGACCTTATCCTGCCCATAAGTTTCTAGATTATCTTGCAGACACCATTCTGCATTTTCTTGAAGTTCACTAGAGGAACCAATATTTCTTGTGACCTTCGAAGCAACAGAAGGACCATTAATACACATTAAGTGAATTAATATGCAATAGCATGAGTTTGTTGAAACAATAATTAAATTCAAGCCATACCTTTAAATTACTTGTAGAGGCTTGAGAAACTTGAGTAGCAAGCAATTCTTTTGGCTCTTAGGCATCAGCTGTGAAATCTGTAACATCTTCATCCAAAGGATTTGACTTTAGTGGATACTTCATTTGGTTGTGTCCAACTTGTTTGCAGAAACCACACTTGAAGATTTTCATTCAATTTTTCAAGCTTATTGGTTGGTCTTGAACCTCAGGCCTCCCTCTACTCTTTTTCTTTCCTTTCTCCCCAAGCTCCTCAAGTACTTTTCTTTTTACCTTAGTGGGCCTCCCCTTGGTCTTAGTGAAGTTTGGAGAAAGAAGGGGTATGTAAATAGTCTCCCCCCATAAGTCTTGACCATTAATACCCATAATAGCACTTTCATAAACGTTTTTGTAACATTCGACACTACAATACTAAGACACATAAAATTGGGGATACTACCTTTGATTACAGATTACACAACAAGCATGAAGGCAAGGAATCCCTATCAAATCCCATTTCTTACAACTGCAACTCCATCATTCCAAATCAACATTAAATTGCCCTCCTTATATATGTGTGATTTGCTAATGCTTATCATCAAATTTCCTAGGGATGCAATCTCTTAATTTCTTCACATTTTCATTTAAAATTTCCATGATGGCAAGATAGAGTTCATCTCTCTAGCTTTTGGCTTCATCCCTATTTTTTTGCAACCTACTTATCATATACTCTCTTATCCACTCAAGCATAATCAAAAATTGACTTCTCTCTAGCATAAAGAATAGAACTATTAAAAGATTCACAAAGATTATTCAAAACCATATCACATTTTGACATTGAAATGAAATGAGATTTGCTCCACTAAAAAGGTGGTTTGTCACTAAACCATTCAACAGCTATAAGATCAAGGTCAACCATAGCTTGCATGTGCATCTTAAACTGTCCAAAAGTTGTACTAGTGGCTGCTTTCCACAACAAGTCCTTATAGTGCAACCCCATAAACCTAGCACTCGTGAAGTTTTTTCACATATGCCTAACATAAAATCTATGCTCAAACTCTGGAAAAACCTCATCCAAGGCTTAAATTAAGCCTTTCTATTTATCAAACATGAAAGTAAATTCTTGTGGCTGAGTTATGTGAAGATCTTATTTTATTAAGGTCAAGAACCAAGACCAAGTATCTCCTGCTTTCCTATTCACAACATCATATGCCACTGGATATGGTTTGTTATTTAGGTCAATACCAAGAGCTGTAAGCAAAACTCCCTTGTGAGGCCCACTTAGATGATACCTATCTACACCCAAAATTGGTCTGCAACCAAATAAAAGCCCAATTTTCAATGCCCCAAAGCAGCAATAAAAGCGTGTGAAGTTGTACTACCCACTACTACATCTATCCTTAGAATAACAGTAGAACTCGGGTTGGTCTTTCTCAATTCAACTGCATATTCCCAAAGTTTAGCATTTGAGCTTTGGGATCCCCCTCAATCATTTGAAGTGCTTTCTTCTTGGCTCTATAGGCTTGATTCCAAGAGATACTCACCCTCACATCCATTTCTAACTTCTATCTAAACCCCTCAATCCTCCTAACTTGATCAGTTTTCATTTTATTAACAAATCTCTCATCAAGGTAAGTAGAGGTGACATTAAAAACATCATATGTTAGCTAGCATGTATGTGTGGGGCAATATGTGTTTATTTGAAAAGTAGGCTCACCCTCCACTCTATATGCGTGCATTTTCCACCTATAACCCTCATACTCATATTTAGCATACACTCTCTCCTTATCCTTCTTTTTAATTTTGATGTTCCTCATGCTTTGAATGGCTTCAACATGCACAGCCTTCCTAAAATCTATCTTGTTCTGAAATTTCACGACAAGTTCAAATTTAAGAGCGAGTTTTTTGTTGTAATTAAAGGAAGGTGCAAGAGGACCATGAGTTTTCCCATCAAACTCCACATCACTGTCTATTCCTACATCACTATCACCAACAATGTCTTTTTCACTCTCACTATCACTAATATTTTCATCCCTCTCCCCATCCTTTTGATTAACATTTGATTCCTCTACCCTAACTCATTCCTCATCTTGATCTATAAATTGGTTAAAAAGCATATCATCATCTACCCCCGTCACTGTCATCCCCAGAATGATATAAAGTGTCACTCCCACTTAAACTACTATCACTATCACCATCACCACTACAAGTTAGAGGTAAATTAATATACTCTAACTTAATCCCTAACCAACTCTGATTATTAAGTTCTGTTTGTGTTTGGGATTAGGTTTGGATTGGAGACTGTGAATGGGATTGTGTTTAGGTTTGGGACTATCCATGTGATTGTGTTTGGGCCTGTCCATGTTTTTGGGCTTGGGGATGTGTTTGTGTTTGGGTTTCTCTTTTTGTTTGCCTTTGTGATTAGGTTTAAGTTTGGGTTTGGGTTTGTCTTTCTGTTTGGATTTAGGTTTGTGTCACGCCCCAAAATCTAACCATATGATCTAGCCTTGAGGCAAAAAACTCAATCCCAAATACATGAGTCACCAATCAAAATATTGATCATAAATAAAATTTCAAACATTTTTACTACCTAAATAAATCTCAAACATAAGAAAAGTCAAAATATCTAATCCTTTATCTTTGCCTAAAATTTCATGAAAATGAATAATAAGCTATTGCCATAACGAACTAAAACTACTACAGAAAACCCAAAATAATACTTCATTCCCAATTCTTGTTAAAAGCTGGATCCACCTCCTCACTAGGGCTAGGATTTAGGTCTGCCAGAAGAAAATTAAAGAAGAAAACAAGTATGAGTAAAAGACTCAGTAAATGCCAAGTGTATGTAATGTGAGTTCATGAATTAAAATCATTTGTACAGTAAAAATATTTGAAAAAAACGTAAGGGGAATTCACAGCCTAGTAGTAACAATCAAGAAGTTTATAAACAGTCAAATAATAATAAGTCAAGAGTTTAATAAATGATTTTTCTAGACTATCAACTTAAATACGATGATCAATCAGTTTTGTTGTAGCCAGCCAATCTTATGACTCCAACCGTAATAGTCCCTTATCACTTTGGGCAAGGTGCAACTTACCAAAATAGTGCTCGAGCGTTTTCGGGAATTCCTACAACCCACCTTAGCCACAAAGGGTTTTTGTTGTGCACTAGGGGGATTAGACCATAGGGGCTTGGGGTTCAACTGGCTAGCCCACTGCTGTCCAGTGAAGATCCTCGTACATCCAAACCAAGTTGGATCCAACTAACGGTACAGTAGCAGTAGTAGTAACAATAATCAGTTGATCATTGAATTTAATTGTTAGTCTAGAAACATTAAAAAAAATCATGAAAGCATAGGTTTTCTTTTATCCATAAATAAAACAAGAAAAAAATAATTCTTTTTATGCGCAATGGAATTCATATATAGTGCATTTTAGGTTGAAAATAAGTCACAAACAATTATACAATAGCACATATCCTTCTGGATTTTGAAATATAAAAGTATATATATTTATAGGTTTAGACACTCACAATGTTTTGCATTCACTTGATCAATGATCTCCCAGGGCTAGCTTGAATAACCTGCTAAGCAATGATAATAATAAAATCAATTTCATCTAATGAACACTTTAACAAAGGCTTAAACTTTCCCGATTAGTCTAGAATACCCAATTCCTATACAACACTTTTCATGATGAATGACTAGAATGCCCTAAATACTTGAATAATTCTTCCTAAATTTAATACTTGTTATCCTCACTAGGAGTACTCATGTAGCGTTGAAGATTATAGAAATATAATTAACTTAACCACCAGTTTTTGAAATCAGAATGATTCTAGGACTAGGCCACAATTTCGCAGTAGCGAATTTCATAACTTTCAATAACTAAAATAAATAATATATGGTTCGAATATTTTATTTATTCTTTTTCTAAAACAATTTCAAGTTATTGTAAAAACTGAAAAATCAAAACACTTTCATTATCGTGGTAATAAATCTTTCAAGTTAAAAACAATCCAAACCTGATGTATGCTCAGGCAGTTAAATTTAATGAATTTTAGAGAAATAACCACAAGGCCTGAGTTTATAAAAATTTTCAATAATGTTAATAACACATCAAAGTTTCTCAGTAAAATTTATGACTTTAAAATACTATCATTTAGATGGATAAAAAAAAATCTAAACTAAACCTACACAGACTCGCCACTTAGTCTAGCAGAGTGCATTTTTGGATTTTTATAAAATTCAATAATGATAGTTAAGATCTAAAATTTTCTCACAATGTTTGACACATTAAAGTTTATTCAGAAAAATTTTGAAGTAAAAATAACAAGATTTGACCTACAAACTAATATAAAACTTTTAATCCAACATCAGTAACAATTCTTGTAATTCTAAAACCAATAGCCCCTTTTGAATTGATGCTTTTTTTCATCTTAAGTTTGGTACCTAAACTACCAAGCACATAATTCCAGCTAAGGTTCAATTAATGGTCACTTGTTACTCTAATGAAAATTTCATAGAAGAAAGAAAAGTTTTACATGAAGGTGAAAGCTAACTATTGTTACCTAGCTTAAATTCTTGTTACTGCTCGCTTGGCTAACTCCGTTTCTTTTTCCTTTCACTTGTATTCCAATAAATTTCTTCCCAAAGAAAGTTTAAATTAAGACCACTAGAAAGCCAAGATTTTCATCAATCGTCTTGAAAATCATATTTGCAACTTTTCTAGGAAAAGAACCATTAAAATCCACAGCATCCACCACAAATAATACTACAGTTCCAGCCCCACTAATCGACCTCAACCTCTTCCCAACAATGTGCTCAAAATCAAAGTCTGGCAGCAATTCTTCACCCTTGGGTCCTTCACCTTTTACTAATAACTCTACTACATTGTACACCTCATGAGAAATCCTTGCACAACCGATTATTGGGTCAACCTCTCCCTCCACTGGCACCCTATGGTAAATTGGCACCTCAACCTTAAAACACTCCCTCATCTGAAAATCGCTCTTAATACCCAAACAAGCTGGCATTCCCACCACAGCCATACTGGAGCACATCTCTTGAGGTGTCCCCAACTCTGTCCCCATGTCTCCACCAACATTTGTGCCATCTCAACAACACTCTCATGATTC
>JACGDI010001573.1:154477-183269 GCA_014898725.1 Jacaranda copaia | reverse complement strand
CTCTACCTCTCATCTCTTCTCTTCATCAAGTTGAAGTATCATGGCTACCAACAAGACTGCTGCATTGAAAATAACTACCTCAAATTACATTAGGAATAGAAACATAATTATCAAGGCTATTAGGGAGTCAGCAAACATCTTACCCTAAGCCTCTTTTTGGAGGTAGAAGATGGAATGATTGTATTTGCATAGTAAGCGTAGAGCTAGAATGGTTCATCAAGAGCATATTCATTTTGACCAATTAGTTGAACTCCATGGGTTTGATGCTAAACATTGACCATAGAGATTGAGTACTTTTCAATTAATAGAAATTAATTGAATAAATTATTAGTTTAAAGGAGTTTAAAGTAATGTGAATATTTCAATATTCAAAAATCACAATCATTGTGAACCCATGTCCAATGAATGAGAGAATCTAATGAGTTACACACAAAAGTCTAAAGGAAGTTCTACTTGATAGAAGGAATTTTCTAAGAGTTGGAAAATTCAATGTGACCATTTTGTGGAGATAAATCGGTTGGCTAATTTTTAGTCATTTTGACTTGATTGATTTAATTGTTAAATTAATCAAAATAATTTAAGAAGTTAAATTAGATAAATTTAATTAAGGAGTTAATCTTAATTTAATTGGTGCCATATGACAATCAATTAATTAAATTAACTTAAGGAGTTAAGTTGACACCTTCTAACTTAAAGTTAAGTTAGATGACTTAAGAAGTTAAGTCAAGATCAATTAATTAAATTAAAGAGTTATTTAATTAATGTGATGAATATTATTTAGAGGAAAATTCAAAAGAAGAAATTTATTTGAGATGCATTTAGAATTAATTTGGATGATATTTCATGAGATAAAATATAGATTCCATATTAAATTTAAATATAAGTGAAATTGACATTTCACATTCAAATGGGTTGCCTAGTTGGAAACACACCTCATGGAGGGTGTGATGCCAACTTGAATCACAACTCCAACTTTACAAAGAGAGGAGGTGGCTAGCCCCTTGCTACGTACATGCTAAAATTTTATTTTTCCGTCCAAAAATGTAACCTACTCATGTGTTGAAGTTTCACACATTACTCAATTTCCTCTCCACAAATTTCAACCTTTTCTTCTTCTTCTTCTTCTTCTTCTTCTTCTTCTTCTAGTGATCTAACTAATTAGCGAAAGATTGGAGCTTGTCTTGAGTGTATGAATCATAATATCAAACGCTTTATGATTGGGGGGCTTTATTCTTGGAGGTCCACTGTGGTGCAGAAAGTTTGAAAGTTGTTTTGTAGGTCCTTCAAATTTTTATTTTTGCTAAATTTTTTACCAAAGATGTTGAGATGTTGCTGTCTAAATTTCAGCTCAATCAAAAGTGATATGCTCGAGCAATTATTTTCGATTCTCTGGCGTGCTAGGATTGGCAATTTCAAAGCGTTCACTCTTATCATTCATTTCTACTTTTTTCACGACGTGCTCTCGAGTCTCGACTCTCCTATTTGACACTACACATGACATGACGTCTCCCTCATGCCAGCCGTTAACTATTATTCGGTATCTATCTTTGGTGGCGTGTACGTTGTCCATGGACGTCAATCCCTCAATGGACCCCACACTAGTTCTTGGACCATGCGCAAAGCTGCTGCAAATTTCTCCATCGACACGAAGTTTCAACGAATTTTGCCTCACTTTACTAAACAAGAAGAACAATTGCATAGACGCCTAATACATTGCTTATCCTACTAAAAGAAATTTTTATTTTAGAGATTCACACTTACATCCCGTCAATTATATTTTCATTACAGATTTCTCCCCTTGATTTCTTTTGATTGAAATTAATTTTTCATTTTCTTTTTCGCCAAAATAGGGTCATGTTTCGTTGAAATTCTGAGGTTTAATGAATTTTTACAAATAAAAATGTTCTTCCACCTTAAAGAGCTTTGATGCTATTATAGCATATTGCCAAAGAATATATTAACACTTCACCTAATTATTCCATGTAATACGTGATATTTGTCAAATATAATTGATGTTACTCTAATACGTGTTGAACGCAGAAAGGGCTTGTCATGCAATAAAATTTTTATATTTTATAAACTTCAGAAGTTATAAAATTTAAGAAGAAAAATAAAATTAATTAAAAAGATGATATTACAACAGGTAAATTCAATTTTTGTCTCTTTTTGAAATTTTCCTTCTTAAAGTTATTTTCTCTTGTCCTGCAATATTATATTCTACAAATTACATTAACAACATCCAATGCTATAACCAATAAAAACGTCTTTCTTGTTATGCATATACTTATATATCTTCATGAATATATCCTTTGTCAATTATACACACACAGAAGCAAACACATACATACAAATATATATATATATATATATGCATAATGACTTAGAGTGTTTAAGAATTATCGTGTCTCGTGTATGTATCATATCCCTGACCATATATCAATTAAGTGCTTGTTTGCTTGATAGGATTGTGTAGGATAGGTATATAATTTAGTGTAATTAATTATTTAATTATCATAATTAAAATTCATAATTAATAAGAACCCTAGTATTTTATTCCAAAGTGTTGAGATTATATATCTCGTCCTTCTTAGTGTGATTAATAATCTTATTATTATAAACATTGACACTCTATTCTCATATATTTTGTGTATTTTATAAAAAAAAAAATTTGAGGGAATGTGTTTTTGAAAGAAAATTTGGAGAATGTGCTAAGGTTTTTTTTTTTTTTTGTTGGAGGGGGAGGCATATGAAAAATAATTTGAGAATAAGTTGTTTGTTTCTTTATGTTTTTAGAGAATACCAACTTTACAGTTGATTTCAAATCAGCTGTTTTTTTATTGGGTTTGTAAGATGAAAATAAAATTTTTATATAATATATTATATATGTATGTATATTTATAATTGGATGATATGTGTATATATATATATGTAATAATTGATATATAGTTGTAATAAAATGATATATAATTAATTCAATTGGTGCTTTATTTTAAAATTTATCTTTTTATGAATTTAACATTAGCAAATGATGTATTATTTAGAAATATTTATTAATAAATATTAATTATTATGAAATTACAAATATATCTTAATTATGAAAAAAAATAAATTGATATCATAATTATATCATAATTGTTGATATCAGCTTATATAAAAAAATTAATTAATGTACATTAATTATAAGCTAATTATGATTTATACTTAAAATATAATTATTTAATTATTTATTATTTACAATATATGTATAATAAAACTTAGTTATTTATTTAAATAAAATAATACATTTAAGACTTAAAAACGATTCATCAAATTAAAAAAACAAATAATTTTATATTATATGAAATTAAATCATCTTAAATTATTGATTAAACAAATAAGTGTAATATTTAATTATACATGAGATATAAAATGTAATTAACTTTAACTCATTATTTAATTAATACATTACTTAATAAATAATTACTTAGTAACAATAAAAAATTACTTAATTTTAATTCATTTTTTCAATAATTATTTTAATTGTATTAATATTGTAACGCCCTACCCAAAAGTGGGAGCCCCTAGTTAGGGCGCTAATAATCCAACAATCATTCAATCAAAGAGTATTGATGATGCATGGGTCCCTCGCCACATGGCAGCCTCCCCTCGAGGTATTGTCCCGCCTGCACTCGATTGACCATTCGCTATGGGGCGTCCGGGCCGAGCGGGGGGTTTTGTCCTTTTCTTATGAAAAGGCGCCTCTCGATGAGAGGTGGCGGGCCATTCGCTACGTGGCGTCCGAACCCGCTTGGGCCTATTAGCTCAGGGAGAGGTATTGTCCCGCTTCGGAGCGGGTTTTGTCCCGAAGGCGCCTCTCGATGAGAGGTGGCGGGCCATTCGCTACGTGGCGTCCGAACCCGCTTAGGCCTATTAGCTCAGGGAGAGGTATTGTCCCGCTTCGGGGCGGGTTTTGTCCCGAAGGCGCCTCATGAGGGAGGGGAGGGCAAGCCGCTTATAAGCTGGTCAAGACCCTCTTCTCTTTCTGATGTGGGATAGACTCCACACATATCAAGTATATAAAAAAGACATCATAATGAAAGGAAAAGTTATAAACTTCATATTGTTCACTAGTACTCAAACATATACAGTAATATCACATACAAAACGATACCTTCAAGGCATATTATATCACAAAAAGGGTTTTAGAACTTCAATGCTATCTAGCTACCACAGTCAAAATTACATACAACATGTACAAGTATACCTAACCCCATAAGGCTCGTATCATCTTATCTGGGAGGAGAACAAAATGAATAACACAAATTGTAAGTCCAAATGACTTAGTGAGCTATAAAACAACATAAGTTGTACAGTTATACAGAGTAGCCACCAACTGAATTAGTAATTTAATATAGAACAACAAGCCGCAAGCAATGACAACCAGACTCGTTTTGGTGAGCATATTACATAAGATTTCAAAGTAGTGTAGTCACAATTGCCAGAACTAGTGGGAAATACAATAGCAACGACAAGAAAATTGAATAGCGAATATAGGCAAGGAACACAAAATAAGATTAAATCACACAGAAAATGAAATCCATAATACTTTTACAAGACATGTTGTTGGTAGTTCTCCTACCTTGTCTCTCCACTTTCAAAAAAATACAGAAACCCTTATTCCTCCAGGCCGAGTGATTGGCTTAAAATTACACATACAGATGACATGGCTAGCTACATGCCTTATCCCACTTGTAGACAATTACCTCCAACAAGCTAAGAGACAAGATAATCATAATAGAGTATCAGCCAAAGACCAGCCACCATCGACCCATACCACCCGATCATCTTTCGGTATCGATCCTAGGGCCCATCCCTAAGGGTATTAGTCATATCCACTGATAACACAAAATATATCCAACAGCAACTCATAACACAAATCAAAACACCACGTTACCATCATTATAACCAAATCCAGCACTATGCTAGTTTCCAGGAAGACATGGCGCTACAACAAATATTTCAAAATCACTTTTCAGCTTACTCAACACAATCGCCAATTTCAAATAAAGCAACATCGAATAAAGTCAACAAGAAGTGCTCGGTGAGAAGGAGTGATATAGAGTACTATTTTCACAAGCAGTTATTTACTCAAAACTTGTGCACATACGCAAAATTCAATAATTTAGAATAGGAATGAATCTCATGTGAGCATTGATTAGTAACCACTAAGGAAGAGACAAGAGGCAAAATCAAGATTGTCATAATAGCTAAGGGTCGATAAGTAACATAGAATAACAGTAGCAATGATCAGTATCCACACTAACAGACTCAGGTAATAGTGATACGCTAACAATTACCTATGTTCTTTTCCCAGTAATAAAAGCTAACATAAGCTCACTTGACAGTTCTAGTCAGACATCGTCCTCTTAACTTTCTTCAATATCCGCATCCCTATTACCTAATTTTATTAAACAGGGTATTAGAGCCTGGTTCCAATATTATCACATTACTCGTTAAGTTGTCACATTTTGCTGTTCCAAAAACGTTTACATAGGTCCTATTCATGTGGTTGACTTCCAAGGATAAGTTACTCTCAGCTATATACATATAACTTCATTATAGCTTTTAGCATTAGTATGATAAATCACTCAACTCTCATGATCAAGTCCTAGAGTTGGCATATCTCTTCTAACCTTCCTCAATGACATCTATTTAATCTAATTTATTTTATTTAAGTTTATTCCAAACAGAACTCGGCTGGAGCTTACAATTGGAGGTTTAGTCATACAAAAATTACATTCATGCTATTTAGGTTAATGCTTAAATCTCAAGCTTAAGTCAACTCGATCCAATTCAAATCGATTCAAGGTAAATTTAATCTGATAAAATTAAAATTTACCCAATTGAACTAAATCTAATTCGATTCAAGGTTCAATTTCAACCTGGACACGTTCAGGACAAAGAGCTGAAGATTCTGTTCGTTAACTGCGGTTGACCACCATCAGAGCTCATCTGTTGCCACCTAGAGCTGCACCTCACCATGCCTAACCAAACCCCCAGATCAATTTTTACTTTTTCCGCCTCCCCACCGGTTAATTTGCTCCAAAACCACCACCTCACCGCCATCCACCGCTTTCTTCCTCCTCCAGCCTCCAATCTCCAAGTCGAATGTACCAAGATGTTCCCCGCAATGAGTTATACATGGCTAACCCAAGATTTTGAAGCTTCAACCCATAAATCAACAAACCCGTTTCCACCGTCCACCTTCTACCACCTGCCATCGGGTTTTCATTTTTTCTTGGCTATTTTTGGAGAAATTTGGTATGGTCATGTTCCTAGTGATGTTAGGTACAAGATGGTTGGTTTAGATTTCAATTTCAACCTAAAACGAAGCAAAACTGAGTGTTGGAGGGTGAGAGTATGCAAGTGAGAATTAAATAAAATCTTATCCTTAACTATAAATAGATCAAGCTTTTCCTTAATTGCACCGGCCATCTTGAACTTTCCATCGTCTACATTTCCTCCCCAAACGTTTTAACCGCCTTACATTTAAACCTACACCTCTCATTTTAGAAACCAAACTTCTATTTATTATATTTTGACCCCCAAAATTTTTAATTTTTTTACAATCAAGTCCGACTAACTTAAATTTTCAGTCCCCCTAGTTTTCATAATTTTATTAACCTCCTCACTTAAATTTTATTTATTTAAAGCCTAATTTTAAATATCATGTTATTCCATTTTCCTAATTATTATCCTAAGAAAAATTCAGGGCGTTACAAATATTAATTTATTAAATTTAATATATTATTAAATAAATCTCATACTATAATTAATTTTTTATAATAATTTTAAATAAATGTAAATATTAATATTTAATGAAGATTAATTTTTTTAAAGAAGAATAATTTATTTATTATATTAAATTAAAACATCTTACATTATTTATTAAATGCATAAATATAATATTTAATTAATACTTACATATTAAATATAACAAATATATTATTTAATTAATAAGTAATTTAATTAATTTAATATATTATTTAGTAAATAAATTATTTATTAAATTTAATTAATTTTCTCGATTTAGTTCAATTAAATTTGTAAACATAAGTTTTAGAATTTTTTTAAATCGTAAAATTTTAATATTTTCATATATGTATATGTCTGTGTGTGTGTGTGTACACAAGTGAAGTGAGACAGTGAAAATTGAATGAATAATGTGAAAGATGGAGTGAAAAAATAAGGTAGGTGTGCTTTTTAGGGTGTAGGATTTTTTGGGTAATTGTGAGGGTTTTTTGGGTAAAAAATTATAAGCTATGTTTGGTTATATTTTCCCAAAATAATTTTATTTTAGAAGAATATAATCAAACATGTGCCTTTCTTTTCTCCCAAAATGAGTCCTAAAATATCCAAATTTTCCTTACAATTTAATTGGCAAATGACCAAAAATTTCATATTTTTTACATCATAATCATTACCAATCACATATACATACATTTACATATCATAATATTCTATTACTATATAATAATAAAAAAAACTACTAAAATTTATTTACACTCTCCAAACCCAACAAAAAAGCATTAATTTAACTGTTTCAGTAAAATATATCTCTTCCCAAAATATAAACAAACATACAAAATTTTCCCAAAATAATTTTCTTACTATTCTCAAATCATAAACAAACAAACATCACATTCCCTAATACAAATTTCACATTCCCCAATTCTACTCCCAAAACATGTAATCCAAAACACATAATTTGTAAACAAACATTATCATAGTATTTTGGAAGAAAATTTGGGGAATGTGCCTGCATTTTAAAATTTTTTTGGGAGTTAAAAATTTTTTTTCCCAAAATGTAGAAGAACAATCCCTGAGATTAATGTACTAAAGGACGAAATTATCCTCACATATAAACTAAATTTAATTAACAAATATGTATATGTCACTAAGACTTGATTTATAGAACCAAGTTTTTTGGCAAAATTCTCAATTATTTGTGCAATTAAATTTATTTTTATAATATTCTTTTATGTAATATTTATCTAAAACATATAAATTTTTTATATGAAAATTATTTCTTCCATGATAATAAGATTACAAAAGTAAACTTTGTTTTTTTTTTTAAAATTGAAAAATAAATAATATTTTTTAAATATAAATTTATGCCTAATATGAATTTATTTTGTGAATTACAAACTAATATCCACCAACATATTAAATATGAAATAGTTTAATTCGCAAAATAAGTCAATGATTTTATAAAATTTGAAAATAAATTATTTTTTCAAAGTAAAATCAACTCTTTCTTAGGTAATAATATTTGAGAAAAAGGTTTAAAAATAGAGACTTACTCACTACAATACTATATATATTTAAATATTTTTAATAAAAATAATTCAATTATTAAAACAAGATTGGAGGATAAAATTAATATTTCACACTTATCATACATTACAATTCTAAACATCCAAACAATTGATTGTACTAAAATTAGGATATCTGAATTAGTAATCCAAGCAAACAAACAAAGTATTAGTATATTTGCTAGTTAATAAATCATATACTTATCAATTACATTTAATCCTATCATAGAAAGCAAACGAGCCCTAAAATTGCTCAATAGGTGCAAATGTAATATAAATTTATTTAAACTATCCTTCATATTTTTCAAATTTTTATTTTTCTACTGACTTCACTTTAGTTTATCTATTATTACTAATATGATCGGTAATTAATTTTGCAACTATTCAAATAATTCAGTAATTAAAAACTATCTATTTTTATCAATTAAATAATTAAATAAATAAAATATTAATTTAAATAATAAAATAATTTTTTTAAAGGAAGTTTAACTAAATTTTATTAGTATACTAAGAGAGTAGTCAAATTTATTGTTCTATTATACAAGTAAGTTATACTTTTATAAAAGAATAATTTTTAATCGATTTGAAACTAATAATTAATTAATAATAACCAAGCAAAAAAAAGAATATAAATCTATTTCGTTTTTTTCCTTTTATTCAATTATTTGTTTAATTAGTTTCCTTTTTTTCTCATCCTTATTCTCATTCCTTTTTTGTCATGCCCTAAATTCTAAATTGTGCAGTCTAGTCTCAAACATGTGAAACTCAATCCCAAAAATAGAGGTCATCTGACCCAACATAAAAACACCGAGTGCCCAAAATAAATTTAATAAATCTTGCAATATAAAACTCAAATAACAATACTCTAACTTTCTTTCTAGATATTCAATTGGCTTGATTCTTGCGGTATTAGAAATCAAGAAAGAGTAGTAAAATTTTTATGTTCATGACGTAGTCTAAATTAGCTAATATGAGGAAGAAAAATCAAGTTCAAGAGGTAGCGGTGGTGCAGAAATAGATGTTCAGTTTTCAAAAAAATTTTCATTGTGACACTAGATAATATTTAAGCTATAACTTTACTACTTGCCTCATATGAAGGTTATTCAAAATTCTGTAAAAACCCAAGAGATAGATCTATAACTTATTTGTTGAAAGCTTTTCCAAATTCAATTTGGAATTAAGAGAAAAATGCATTAAAATGTTCTCATGAAAACAAATTGGCATTTTTTGTAGAAAGATTTCTAACATGGCACATCAATGTGTCTAATAAATAAATAGAAAATTTTTGGATTCTAATATTACTAGATTATTCTAGACAAGTTTGAAATTAATTTTACAAAAATTAATAAATTAAGATCCTTTAATTATCATAGGTAGCAAATCCCTTAAATTCAAGATAGTGATCCAACTCAACAAGTACAAGGCAGTTATACTCGAAGATTTTTAGAAAAATAAATATAGGGTTTGAGACTTTCAAGTTTTATAAACACATAAAAATTTCATAATAAAAATTTTCAATTCAAAATTCTTTGTTTCAATGGGTAAATAAAATTTTAAATAGAAACTATTCAAATTCACCACTCAATCTGGTAGGAAACTTTCAAAAATTTTATAAAATTCAAGAAAAACTATTTAAATACGAATTTTTACAAGTACATTTCTAAACACATTGAATATTGTATAGAAATTTTTTGAAATAAAATTACTAGAATTTATTCCACAAACTAATATAGAACTTTTAACCTAGAGTATGAAAATCTAAACATAACACCAGCAACTTCAACTGCACAAATACTATATGCATTAAAAAAAATAAATGTTACAAAATATAATATTTATATTTAATTATAGTTTAAATATAGAATCATATTTACTAATAAAAGTGAACAAGAATCAAGAGTGCTGAGATTTCCTAGTGACTTTTTTCTTGTCCTACCGTTTGGGATTTCTTCAAAGGAGAGGGTTGGATTGAGAACTTTCTAAGAAAAATTATTTTGCTGGAAAATATGAGAGTTGAATATGTGTTGTAGAGATAAGAAATTGTTTGAATGTGATATGGAAAAGGAAACCTAATAAATTAGGAGTTCCAAAAGGATTAAAATTGCTGAAAATTCTCTCTCTACATATCTGCTTGTATTTTCTTATTTATTTCATCTTCTTTTTATTTTTTTCCAGCCTTAAATAAGAATCCAAGGTAATTTTATTAAATAAGATTTAATTATTCCTAAATAAGTGACTAATCTCACTTAATTAAGATTTAAAAACAAGAAAAAACATGGGACATTACATTTTTTCTCAACCAAATTCTTTCCCAGCCGCCACTCTTGCCACCACCATCATCCACACTGGCCATATTTACTTTGAAATATTAAATTAAATTTATTATTTTATCCAGAATAATACTATACATACTTTGATTGATAAACTTATTATTGTTGTTTGAACCCAATATTAAAGCTACTCATCTCAACTGATCTCATCTTTTCAGTTGAGATGTTTCTTATCTTTTTAGTTGAGATGTCTCATCTATAATCCTAAGACAAATTATTATATAATAAAAATAAAATTAATTATATCATGAACTTTGAGGTAAAATAAAATTTAATTACTATTTAAATTTGTGGACAAATGATACTTATTTAAATAAACATAACATTTTATTGTATTTATACTATTAATTTAATTAACAAAATATAAAATTTTTATCAATTACAAAACTTGAATCGAAATATGTTATGTTTTTGAATATATTGGTAAATGCATAGTATAGATATAATAGTCCATTAAAATATAAATAATAACGGTTATTATTAATTAATTTATTATTTAAATAATTCTATAAATGACATATTACATTTATTTAATTTTATTGCTTATTTAATCACTTATTTACATTTCAACTAAGTAAGTAAAATGGGACCATTAGATATGAATTCCAGTTTTGAGGCCCCACCCATCTGAAAGTCTGAAGCCCATCCTCCCGCCCCACCCTGTGCTTCCCTCGTCTCTTTTTATCCACTTCAAATTCGACCACCTTTTTCTATTGAAAAAACAAAGAAGGGATGACCACCGTAGAAAACTCGATCACCCGACATTCACTTTTCATATAATAAATATTTTTTAAATTTAAAAATTCAAATTAAAGAATGTAAAAGTTGTTTTATGGTGTATTGTTTATGTTTTGGTGGAAATATTTTATACTGTAGCAATTAAATTAATACTTTTTTGTTGAGTTTTCAGAATGAAAATAAAATTGAGTGATTATTTTAATATTATAATAATAATATATAATATATGCATATATTAAAAAATGTGTGTTTTAAAAAAAATAAAAATATATTTAATTATATTTTTCTAAAATAATATTATTCTAGAAAAACATACCCCAACATTTCGAGAGTCATTTTCTTTTATTGCAATATTCTATTTTCTGACCAACTCTTTTATTTGGCAATTGGGGGACGATTATTTTGCTTTTTCTATTTTGACGTGGGTGCTGGCATAATTCTTCAAAATAAAGGGCGGCCTTTTTAGTAATATGATAAGTCCAAGGATGTTTGAGTAAGACCGAATCTAGGGTTGTTGAGTAATTATTCCCAAGTAAAAAACTAAAATACAATGATGCCAAATTTATATATGCCACCAAAAGTTCTCAAGGTTTATGCATCCTAGTCGATTTCGAGTCAAGATACAATGGAGAGAGTACAAATTCCAGAAGTGGTATTGAACTCCGGCCACAAGATGCCTGCCATAGGCTTGGGAACTGGAACCACTCCAGCGCCATCGGTGGAGCAGCTGACACCAGTCCTTATCGATGCCATAGCCGCTGGGTACCGCCATTTCGACACAGCGTCACTCTACGGCACCGAAGAAAGCGTTGGCCGAGCCGTGGCCGAGGCGTTGAGCCGCGGCCGGATCAAGAGCCGCGATGAACTTTTCATCACTTCCAAGTTATGGTGCACCGACGCGCATTATGATCTTGTTCTGCCTGCTCTCCGGGAAACACTTAGGTACATTAGTAAGACATACTTGGTGGATTTTGGAAATTTTTATTGAGAATTTAATTCTGCGTATAATAATATGAAATTAATACGAAAATTTTCATTTTTATGTGATGCCCTCTCAATGGTAACTTCAATTTTAGGATGGAGTAAATACTAGTTTTAAATGGTCATTGGGAGTATGTGTGTTAGCATAATGGTCTATTTTTGTTTTATCAAGTGAAGTTGAATATATAGAGCGGAAATTTGAGTAATTAAGAAGAAATTTGTATTTAAAATTGCTCTTCGTGTTTCTTAAGGAAGTTGGGGTTGCAGTATGTGGATCTATATCTTATACATTGGCCAGTAAGGATGAAGAAGGAAGGTGATTCTTTCAAGATGATGAATTTTGAGATCAAAGAAACTTGGGAAGCCATGGAGCAGTGCTGTAGACTGGGTTTGGCCAAGTCTATTGGTGTCTGCAACTTCAGCTGTGCAAAACTCTCAAAACTCCTGGAAAATGCCACCATCCCACCTGCAGTTAATCAGGCAAATTCATTTCCTACTCTCTCTGTTGAAATTTTGAATAATTGTCGTAATTGGGTTTGAATCTGTCTTATATGGTTGTAGTTTGCCAATGCAGTAGTAGTTTGAAAGTTGATGGGTGGTTATAAATTGTTGGTAGTTGGTAAAAGTTGATTATGGATTGTTGATTGTTGATGATTGGAACAAAAGTTATTACTTAGAATATGACGATTCATTCAGTTGAGGGGTTCAATGCCTTTTGAAACCCTTATCATTTAGATTCCACTTTGCATCAGGAGTTGGAATATTAGTTCGAATATGAGTCCGTAGGTCAACAAAGACATGAAATATTTTGATTTAATTTTTTCATAAAACCAATGCATGAATTTCTAGCAGTTTTTCTGGGATCAGGTGCTATATTACAAAGTCTGGTGCTAGTATTACCTCCGAACCTAATTGATTCAGCCTTTTCATTGAGATTTGTTCTTTCATTTCTTTATGTAATGATGTAAGTAATCTATTTACTCAAATTATATTAGATAAAAAAGAATGATGAGAAGCAGTAAGTGTGATTAATTTTTGGAGTTATCTTCCTGCAGGTAGAAATGAATGTTGGTTGGCAGCAACAGAAATTGGTGCAATTTTGCAAGGAGAAAAGAATCCATGTTTGCGCATGGTCTCCATTGGGAGCATATGGATATGATTGGGGTACTCGTTCAGTGATGGAGAGTCCTATCCTTAAAGAAATTGCTGCAGCTAAAAACAAGACAGTAGCACAGGTGCTGCATTATTAACAAACCTGCATCTATGCAAACATATCTACTACTTTCTCAAAATTGAATCACCTCATGAACATTGTTGCCTTCCTTTGTCTTAGAGCCCATTTTGCATACACTATGGAAATCGAGCTTGGATTAGAATTTTCTCATCAATTTGCATTGAGTAATTTCTCTTGACCTGAATGTAGGTTGCATTGAGATGGATATATGAGCAAGGATCAAGCCCGATTGTGAGGAGCTTCAATAAGGATAGAATGAGGGAAAATCTTCAAATTTTTGGTTGGGAACTGTCAGATGAAGAACTTGACAAAATACAGGGGATCCCACAGGATAGAGCCTCCAGGGGAGAGGACTTTGTCCGTCCAGATGGCCAGTACAAGTCATTGGAGGAACTTTGGGATGGAGAAATATGAATTTGCTCTTGTTTTCGCCCCGTTTGTGTAAGGTCTTGGCTAGAATCTCTCTATAAGAGTATAAGTGTAGGTGTCCGTTTACTTTTGACAGTAGTGCTCCGTTGGGAACTGTCCGCAATTGACAATTGCGATACTAGAAGGAAAGGATGTTACAAAAGAAATGTAAGAAATGTTTGATTATGTTTTTTTTTATAATTTCATTATGTATTTTGGGATAATGAATTATTGAAAAATGTAAAAATTGTTTTTTAATATGCTTGTTTATATTTTTGAGAAGATATTTTTTATTATAACAGTTAAATTAATATTTTTTTTCTTGACTTTTGAGATGAAAATAAAATTGAGTAATTTTTTTAATATTAGAATAATATATAATACGTATAATATATTGAAAAATATATATTTTAAAAAAATAAAAATATATTTGTAATGTATTTTTAAAATAATATTATTTTGGTGAAATATAATCAAATATTTTCGTTCAATATTTTAATAAAAAAGAAAATCACATTTGCAATGAAAAAATCAACGCGCCTATCAAAATATCAATGCACAAATGGCCAACGCTAGGGCGGTGCGCGTGCTCCCCTACCTTAACATCTTTTCTTTTTCTTTTTTGTTTTTCAAAAATGGAGCACTACTTACTTTTTTGACTTATAGAACTTAAGAAATTGTGGTCTTTTTCTAGAAACTGTTAATTTACTGAACTTAGAAAATAATTTAACGATAATAATGTCTTACTAAATTAAGCGAAGTGAGAATGACAAGAGCTTTACACAAATTAGTTTGTAACCTGTGGGTTTGGGCGAATTGATTGTTCGGGTGAAAATTTGTATTTTGATTTTGTTTATTGTAAATGAATTCATAATTTGATTGATTTGTAAGTTGAGAGAGTAGCACATATCAATCTACTCTATTTTTTACCTTCAATTGAAATATAAGTCTAAAGTCACAATACAACTATTCCAAACTCTCAAATCTTCAAGATTTTCACTTTTGCAATATATTTTAAGAAAAATGATGAAGTAAGACTTTGCTTAAGAGAAATGATCAAGATCTGGTGCATCTTGAAAATATTAAAATATTAATTTAAACACAATTTTAAATATGAGTTTTGAATTCATTCTTTGAATTACATCTCCATGAAAAGGAAGATAATAACAATATATTTTTAAAAAAAATTTATTCTATTTTAAAATCAAATATTTAATTTGAACATTTTGGCGAGATATAACTTTATGATGGGACTAGTTTTAGTTATCATTTGCCCATTGTACTTAAATATTGATAACCCCATAAAACTATTGAGTATGGAACTCAGAAACTCTGTACTATATAAAGATTAAAATAAATTGGAAATTCTCAAATCAAGATTTTCATTTTCAACTTATACTTCAAGAAAAATGACAATATACTGTTTAAAAGAAATGATCCAATATATCACTAAAATGTCAATTTTAAATACGACTTGTTGATTCATTTCTTGAATTACATCAGCATGAAAGAAGTAAGATAGTTAGTTTATTTATTTTTTGAATCACACCTCCATGAAAAAAGTGAGATTAGTTAGTAATATTAGCAACTATATAGTTTTTGAGGATTAATTCATAATAAAAGTCTTACTAGTTTAAAATTAAACACAAATTTATGAAGGAAATAGTTGTGATTATTTCTTGCCTCTTAAACTTAAATTTTGATAACTCCACAAAAATTACTGGGTATGTGAGTCAAAAACTTTGAACTATATATTTAGTTGTAAAAGGAAAAATAATTTCAAAACTCTCAAATTCAGATTTCCAGTTTCGACCCAGAATTTTAAGAAGTATGACAACATATTTATTGAGAGAAATAAATTAATATATCACTAAAATATGAAAAGTATTTAGTCAATACAATTTTAAGTATGTCTTTTTCATTCATTTCTTGAATTAAATCTCCACGAAAAAGTGAGATAGATATATATATATATATATATTTAACTAAAAAATAAGATTTTATTTATTGGAATCACCACATAACACTGTTACAATAAAATTTTGAGGAGAATCTTCCCAAACTCCATGATTAGGCAAACAAATCGATGTCCTTGCGATATTATGAGTCACCAAATTTGCGAATAGATTAACAAAAGGGATTTGAAGAGAAACAAAGTCCCCATTCATTTATCTTTCTGCAGTCATCAACCAAATATAGAAAAAAATGCATTCTTCTCCATTAATAGCAAGAACAGCCTCTTGACAGTCGGATTCAACCATCACTCTTTGAAAGCCGCTGTCTTGATCCAGCTAACGCCAAGACATTCGGCTATAGGAACTTCACAAAGCCCTTTGAACAATTTGTATCCGGCACTGATGAAATTTCATCGCAACGGTGTAGGCGGGCCTGGGAACCACAACCTGCCTCCAATCCATTTTTTGAGCCCGGTATCTCAGGTTGGCCCATATCCATGTAAAGCCCATTAGAAATCCGGCATCCAGGGGACTCCTCTTTCCCCCTCATCCGGCGTCGTTTCATATCACATATATTAAAAGAGTCTATTTCGGCATGATCTTCATTACTTCTGCCTCCTACCATTTTCTGCCGATAAACCATCCACATTTACTGCCATCAAATCTTTCCTTCCATAAAATTCGATATTTCCTCCATAATCACTGTCAATTAAATCTTTTTCTTTTGGATTTAGCTGTAAATTGGGCCTGTATGGGGGACACTCCTTACCGGTCAAACCTTCTTCCTCCGCATTTTTCGACGACGTGCTGCTCCGGCCAGGATGTTCATTTCGCAGCCATTTCTCCCTGGACTGAATTGGAGTACGACGATTTGGTGCTCGCATCCAGGCTCCATACGCCTTCCCCATAGTCTCACCATTGTTATCAAATAAGATATCACAAAACTTCTCACTGCGCCCACCACAGACATAGGAAAATTTTGAAATTCTCTCGTACTTGCATTCAATCCAGCCCCAATCGCCACCTTTTTTCTTAATTTTTATTCTTCTCTTTAAGGGGTAGACGCACATCAATCTCAACTCTAATCCTCAAGTATGTACGCCACGTTCCACTAAACGTTATTCGGGTCTCATTCAATAAACTTCCCAATATAGTTTCTAATCTCTTTACAGATTTTTCTGGCATGAAACCAAAGGGTACTTCATAAATTTGAATCCTGAATGATATATGGAATAGAGGAATTCTCTGGGACTGATCCATGGCCTGTAGTCGATTACATAGCAGTAGGTGGCTATCAAAAGTCCAAGGTTCGTTCTCAATCATTCTTCTCGTATCAATTTCACGAAAAAACTGAAATAGGTATAGGATTGGACTGATCTCTTTTATTAAAACACCTTTTACTGGTCGCCATAGAGCCGCTAGAGTGTTCTTCATTGTGTTCACATTTATTGTGCGATCTGTCAGAAAACGGCCAACCACTGCCCATCGAAGATTTGTGGATGGATCTTCACTTGTTTCTTCAAACAATAAACCACCTTCTTCCTCCTCTGCCAAGGATAATTTAGAAAACTTCTCCATAGTTTAGAAAAACTAGAAAATAGGGGCCTCTGGACACTACTTAGACTTGTCAGAGGACAAGAGGAAAACTAACTTCTCATTAGCAAGGTTTTAAAAATCGAATCAGACTGACGATCGATGATCAGTGGCCGTTTTAAATCATTCCAAAAAATTGATTGTAAATTGATCGGCTAGGAACTGATTGAAACGGTACCAATTTTTGATTGGTTCACTTTTTTTTTTTATTTTAGTTTTTTTTTAAATTTTTTAAAACATACACACAAGTCACCAATTTTAATTGTTAGTGTTGACTATTCTTTAGGTTTTAAGTTTTAATTTTTTATTTTTCTACTTATCAAATCCTATTTCCTCCTTGGCTCGTGCTTGGTCTCTTGTCTCTTTCCTTTCCTTCTCCATCTCCAACTTGGTTACTATTCACTCATTTGCTCGCTACTGCAAATTTGAAAAGAAGTAGAGAACATATTACAAAGTCTCTTTTCCATAGTAAAAACTTGGAATATATTGAATATTTAGCATGTAAAAATTTGTTTTATTTTGTTAAATATTGAACTTGAAACTTGAAGGGATGCCCGTTTGTATTAATATTAAATAGTTGTGTATTGTTATTTGAATTAAATTATATATTTGTAATTGGTCAATAGAGAAATGGTATTTTCTAAAGAATCATTTGAAGGAAAAAAAATGATTAAAATATGGAGAAAATTTTCTTTATTTATTTCTATGATGTTGGAATTTTTCTATTTTTTGCAATATATTAATTATATTATATATATTTATAAAATTAAAAATAATTGTTGCATTATTATGATGTCATACCAGTCGAACCAATGGTTCAACCGATCCAATCAATAACTAGTAATGTCGCTAATTTTTTGTCCGATCCAATTTTAAAAATATTGATCATGAGAGACAAGACTTAATCGTTTGAAACTTTTTAGTAAAAATAGAAGGGAGATAATTAGTAATATTTGCAATTTATACATGGTTCTATGGGAACAAAAACTTTCTTCATAAAAAAGTCTTGTTATTTTAAAACCAAATATTTAATTTGAACTTTTAATAAGACAAATTTAATTCGGAACTAGTTTTAGTTATTTCTTACAACTTACACTTAAGTTTTGATAATTTCACAAAAATAGTTGAGCATATGACTCAAAAAAATTTTAAACTATATTGTGTTATCCAAAAACCAAGTGGTCGATGCAAATCAACAAGTAGACATTTTTTAAACAGATCCATACTGCCGAAGTTGCAAGAATAGAAGAAGAAAATCTATTATCAAGTTTTGTCGACAACAATGAATGAATAAGGAAATCTTAAACTTGCTCAATATAACATTATTAGCCTGGTCTGGTGCCGCTATCTTGGCTTTCAGACGCTAATCAATAGAGCCCTTACTCAATTTCTTCATATGATTTTGAAATTGTCGGGCTCAGGTAACTGATTGAGCGGTTGCTCTCCTCCTTCCTCTCTTTGTTTAGAATGTCGGTTCGCTACAACTATACTTTTCTTTTAGCTTTTAATCCCTCAAGGCCCCGAAGCTTGACTCAAAGCAGCTTCTAGCTCATTTAGCTTGCTTGAATTTGTGTATATGAAGCACATGCTACCTTTATGGCATGTGTGCCTGTGTACGCATGTTTGTGTGTGTAGTTTATATTCTTTATCTTGTGCGCATAAACTAATCGATTCGTTCACTATGTTCTCTTTGCTAGAATCCTCCCCTTAGTTACGCTTTTATTAGCTGCTTACTTTGAAGTATTTGTTGTATCGCCATGTCTTTTTGGAAACCAACATAGTGTTGGATTTGTTTATAATGATGTTAAAATGGCGTTTTGATTTATGCTATGAATTGTTGTTAGGTATATTCTATGTTATCAGTGAATATGACTAATACCCTTGGAGGTTGTCCCTGGGATTAGTACTAAAAGACATCGGGTAGTACGAATCAATGGTGGTTGGTTTCCAATCGATAGTTTATTACTGTTTTTCTATCTCATAGCTGGTTGGAGGTAACTGTCTACGAGCACGATAGGGCATGTAGTTGGCTATGCCATCTATTTGTGATTATTCGAGCCAATCACTCGAGTTGGAGGAATAAGGATTTTTATATTTTTGAAAGTAGAGAGATAAGGTAGGAGAACTACAAATAGCATATTTTGTAAAAGTATTATAGATTTCATCCTTAGTGTGATTTAATCTTGTTTTGTGCTCTTTGCTTGTATCCTTTATTCAATTTTCTACCACTGATATTATGATTCCTAACTGGTTTTGGAGGTTGTGACCACTATTTTGAAATCTCATGTAATATTTTCACCAGAGCGAGTCTGGTTGTCAGTACTTGCAATCCGTTATTGCTACATTAAATTACGAATTTAGTTGGTGGCTACTTTGTATAACTATACAACTTGTGTTGTTTTACAGCTCACTAAGTCATTTAGACTTACAGTTTGTATTGTTCATTTTGTTTTTCTCCTAGATAAGATCACGCGAGCCTCATAGGGTTAGGCATATTTGCATATGTTGTCTGTAGTTTTAGTTGTTGTAGCTACATAGCATTGAAGTGCTGAAACCCTTTTTGTGATGTAGTATGCCTTAAAGGCATCATTTTGTATGTGATATTACTGTACAGGTATGACTACTAGTGATCAATGTGAAATTTAGAACTTTTCACTTCATTATAATGTAGTCTTTCACATACACTCTTTGGGGATTGATTGTTGGGTTACTAGTGCCCTAACTAGGGGCTCCCATCTCTAAATAGGGGCATTACTTGTGGTTTCAGAGCCTAGGTTTACAAAGGCCTAGGTTATTATAGGTTTATATAAACCTTTTTAGGATTTTATGTGTTGGTGAATATCTTTCTAGGATAAATGATGTATTTTGTTGTGTTTATGTTTGAGAATGTTAGTAGGTATAATAGAGGCATGATATTTATTTGGAATAGCGCTGATAGACTAAAAATCACATGCCTGCAGGATGGATAGGGACCCCAAGAAGGGGAAAGAGCTTGCAGAGGACGAGAAGAAAGAAGAGGAAGATGAAAAACTTGGAAAAGGGAATGAAAGCTCCTAGAGTTGTGCAGGAGCTAGGAGGGTCATATATACGACTTGTTATGGGATATAGAACGAAAAAATTTAGAGCTTTTCCTAATAGAAAAAATGTTAGCTGCTAGTGATAATGAGATTGACTGGCTTAAGGGGGAAAGAGAGTTAAGGAAGATTACTATAATGGAAAATAAGTTGAAAAAATTGCAACAGATGAGAAAATACGTGGAAAGCTTGCAAGGACACCTCGAGCAATGAATCAACTTGGAGATATTATGGGAAGCCTCATAAGTATGATTAATGATTTGATGGATGTTCAAGGGGACTAAGAGCGGGAACTTTGAGGCTCTAATCCCCCCAAGAAGCTAGAGAGGTTGCTTCAGAGAGGATAGTAGGGGTGTAGGAGGAGGGAGGTAACAAAGACTACCCCGAGGAAGAAACACCATAAGAGGACCATAGGAAAGAAGAAGAGTAGCAGTAGTAGTGGGAAGCGGCGGAGGAAGTAGACGGGGAAGAAGAGGAAGTAGAGGTGGGGATGGATGTGGATCAGGATCAAGAGGATGTTGAATCAGTAATATAACTACGGTAATAGCTCTGTGAATATTGATTAAGGGTATAATAAACTAGCCATACTTTAGGCCTAGCTAATTTTGCGTGTTACAGACTAGGTGAATAGTTAGCATAGCTAATTTTATTTGTAAATTTGGATGTATATAACTTTGCTAATGCTAACTTGGCGATCAATGAAATCTTTTAGTTTAATGACTTGAATGTGCCTCTTTTATGGAATGTTACTATATGAAAATACATGTGTAATGAAATATCTGCCTAACTTTCTTGCAAACTTAAAAGAATAGGTAATATTCTCCAACTCTTAAGAGAATTTGAATCCTTTTATAGCCTCACCCGAGGAGTCACAAGTACACCCTAGACCATCTGTGGGTTGCAGAGGACGACCCTTGTGCAGTTGATCTAATGGCCGTGATAGTCAAGAGAGGGATACACCAAGCCAGGAACTATCTCGAACTAAGGAAAAAGTAGGTCAGAACTCACCCGTCAATCTTTTAACTCAGAACAATCGACAGAACCAATGCAAGCTATGTGGTAACAGTTCATACAGTTATGCCAATAGCAAGGGCAGGCCACTCAGGACTAAAATAAAAAAGAACAGACAGAAGATTAGGGTTTAGAATCATTCCTTCGATTTCATCCCTCGACATTCCTAAGCGATTCAAATAACCAGAAGGTAGAGTCTTGCATTGAGAAACTTGAAAAGATCTTTCGAGCTTCCCATTACTTTGAGGAACAAAAAGTCAATTATGCTACTTTTTTGTTAGAATAAGCCGCATATTAATAGTGGAGGATAGTCGAGAGACGGTGGGAATAAGATGGTATTCCCTGAACTTGGGAAAACTTTATCTGAGAATTTATGAGTAACTTTATACCATAGGTTGTGAGGAGCGCCCGAGAGTGAGAGTTCATGGATCTTATTCAGGGGCAAATGACAATGGTGCAGTATGAGGTAAAGTTTGACAGATTGATTCAATATGCGCCGCATATACTTGGGGATAATGAGTGAAGGGCAAAGAGATTTATTGACGAACTCAGCTCAATATTTGATGGGCCCTTATTTCTTGGAATCTACAGAACTATGACAGTGCTGTCGAAAAGGCTATACAAATAGAATTAGAATCTCGAGAATTGCAAAAGATTGAGGAAAGGGTCAGGTGAAAGAAAGCTTTGGGATTCCAAGCCCCAAGTACCAGTAAAGAAAATTCAGGAGGGAGATAGAGTAGACCTCAAACTAGAGCACCGAGGCCTCACCCATATGGAATTGGGAACACAACATATCCTGCCCGAAATATTGACAAAGGAAATTATGAATTTTGTGGGCTACTAGGACATGGGAAAGTAAACTATTGGAGAAAACAAGAAAGGTTGTGCGTTGTGGCAGTGATCAGCATCTAATTCAAACTGTCCTCACACCAACATGATGCCTATAAAAATCAAAAGAGACAAGGGTAAACAAGTTAAAGGCTCAAATGTCAAACTAAAAGTTCAGGCTTGGGCATATGCCCTTACTGGTGAAGAGTGACCCAACTTAAAAAATGTAGTTGAAGGTATAGTTTTTATTTATGATATTATTGGTAAGACTCTTTATGATCTAGATGCTACTCATTTTTTTATATCTACACACTTTACACCTAAACTAAGGGTACCTTTGGAACATATGCCATACTAGCTAGAAGTGCATACACTTATGGGTGTGGGGATGAGAATTGGTATTGTGTATAGAGCTTGTCCCATCAAAATTGAGGATAGAGAATATATGGCTGATTTAGTAGAATTATCAATCCAAAATTATGATTTAATTTTGGGGATGGATTGGCTGTATCGTCACTATGCCCAAGTGAATTGCTATACCAAGTAGATTAAACTTGGAGAAGCAGTACAAATTCCAATGAATCAACCTGATGACCTTGCTCCATCAATACCATTGATATCAACAATGGAGGCAAAAAGAATCCTAAGAGAAGAAGGTCTTAGATTTTTAGCTTATCTTATAGATAAACCTCGAGACCACGCCGAGTTAAAAGAAGTGAAAGTGGTGAGTGAGTTTCCTAATGTATTCTAAGAAGAACTACAAATCCTACCCCCTGATCAGGAGATAGAGTTTGCCATTCATACACTTCTGGGAGTAGAAAAGAAATTTATTCAACCCAGTGTCTCTCATTGGGGAGCCCCTGTACTTTTTGTCAAGAAGAAGGATGGAACGCTTAAGATGTGTGTCGACTACTAGGAGTTAAATTGGGTCACTATAAAAAGCAAATATCCCTTGCCCCATATAGAGGAATTGCTTGATTTACTACAAGGATCCACAGTTTTCTCGAGATTAGATATGAGACAAGGGTACTACCAGTTGAAAATTTGAGAAGAAGATATTCCAAAGACAACATTTAATTCTTGGTATGGTCACTATGAATTTATGGTAATGCCATTTGAATTGACTAATGCCTCAATGGCATTTATAGATATGATATATCAGATTTTTCATCCATACTTAGACTAATTCATAGTGATCTTTATTGATGACATCCTGGTCTATTCTAATATAGAAGAAGAACATGCCTCTCACTTGTGGTTAGTTCTAGAGACCCTTCGGAGACACCAGCTATATGCCAAGTTCAGTAACTAAGAGTTTTGGTTAGAACGAGTAACCTTCTTAGGGCATATTATATCTGAAGATGGGATAGAAATTGACCTAGTGAAGGTTGACGTAATAGTCAACTGGAAACAACCAAAAAATATAACTAAGGTATGAAGTTTTTTAGGGCTCGTGGGGTATTATCGAAGATTTGTGCAGAATTTTTCCAAGTTGGCAAATCCATTGACCAAACTCACTCAAAAGGACCAACGGTTCAAGTGGAATGAGACATGTGGGCAGAGCTTCCTGAAACTAAAGAAGCGATTAACCTCAGCTCTAATTTTGGCTCTTCCTGAAAGGCTAGAAGGATTTGTTGTATACACAAATGCATCCAAGGAAAGACTTGGCTACATACTGATGCAAAGAGGACATGTAATTGCGTATGCTTTGAGAATACTTAAAGTACATGAACAAAATTATCCTACATATGATTTGGAACTATCAGCAATGATTTCGCTCTAGCTAAATGGAAACATTACCTGTATGGTGCAGTTTTTGAGGTTTATACTAACTATAAAAGTTTGAAATATTTACTTTCTCAAAAGGACTTAAATATGTAGTAGATGGAATTTTTTGAGGATTATGACTGTATTATCTAAGCAGAGCCAACATAGTAGCAGATGCATTGAGTCTAAAGGGCAAGTTAGCACATATGCAAGGAAATAGAGCATGAGAAGGGCAAGATGAACAGACCATTGTAAAGATGTGTAACCGTGCATGGCTTGTAGAACTTAGTATTCATCCCGAATTATACGATGAACTGTGGAGAGCTTAAGTAGAGGATGAAGAGATTCTAAAATAGAAGGAAATCAGCTATAACCTTAAAGATTCTAAGTTTAAGGTCGATGATCGCGATGTACTATTATTTCATCAGTGCTTGTGTGTACTTAAGAAATTTAGACGAAAACTTCTAGAATAAGCACATCGGGCTAAATATATAGTACACCCATGTGGCACCAAAATATACCATAACTTGAAGAAACACTTTTAGTGTAATGGAATAAAGAGAGATATCACCGAATATGTATGTGCAAAAATGCATGATGTGCCAGCTGGTGAAAGCCGAACATTAATGACTATCAGGGGTTTTGCAACTACTTTCAATCCCTAATTGGAAATGGGAGCATATCACTATAGATTTCATGACTGATCTGCCTACCGTGCGAGATAAATATAACAACATATAGGTGATAGTAGATTAGCTAACCAAGTTTGCGCACTTTCTACCAATAAAATCTCAGTATCAAGTGGAAAACTTGGCAACCCTCTATGTCAAGGAGATCATTCGACTGCATGGAATCCTAGGTAATATCATTTATGATCAAGATCCCAAGTTCACCCCAAGATTATGGAAAAATATGTAGAAGCATCTTAGAACAAAATTACATTTCAGTACTACCATATATCCACAAACTAATGGTCAGTTAGAGCTAGTTATCAGAATTTTAGAAGATATGCTTTGGGCATGCACCTTAAATTTCGAGGGAAGTTGGGATAGGCATCTTCCATTAATAGAATTTACCTACAATAACAATTAACAAGCTACTATACAAATGGCACCCTATGAAACTCTTTACAGTTGGAGGTGTCGATCACCTTTACATTAAGATTTTGACGAGCTAAAAACTTCAAGCTATAAAGCATCAACAGGTATACCACCAGAGCTCACTTAAGAAGCTATTGATAAGGTTCAGATAATAAAGCAACGAATGAAAGTTGCACAAGACCGTCAAAAGAGTTATGCTGATAAGCAAAGGAAAAATTTAGAGTTTAACGTAGGAGATGAAGTATTTCTAAAGGTATCTCCTCGCAAGGGAATCAAATGAATCAAAAAAGGAGAAAAGTTTAGCTTGAGGTACATTGGACTCTTCAAGATCTACGAGAGAATTGGGCTAGTAGCCTATCGACTAATATTACCACCCAATGTGACCAAGATACACAATGTATTTCATGTTTTGCAACTTAGGAAATATTACCCTGATCCCTCCCACATTGTGTCCCCTGAAAGTGTTCTGCTACAAAGTGATATCTCATATGAAGAATGTCCTGTTGCCATTCGAGATTGAAAGTTTCAGGAGCTTAGAAATCAGAGAATTCCTCAAGTGAAGGTGTTATGGAAAAATCAACAGGTAAAAGAAGCAACATGGGAATGAGAGGATTTTATGCTGCAACACTACTCGGAACTCTTCCAATTTTCAGGTATGAATTTGGGGACCAAATTCTCATTAGGAGAGAGGAATTGTAACACCCCAAATTTTAAAAAAAGAAATAATAATTAGGAAGATGGAATAGTATGACCTTTGAAATTAGGCTTAAATAAATAAAAATTTAAGTTGGAAGGGTTAATAAAAATTATGGAAACTAGGAGGACTGAAAATTTAATTTAGTTGGACTTAACTGTTAAAAATTTAAAAGTTTTGAGGGTTAAAATATAATAAACAGAAGTTCGGAGGTTGAAATAAGAGGTGTGGGCTTAAATGTAAGGTAATTAAAAGTTTTGGGTTACCTGTACAAATAGACCAAATTTTAGTTATATTTATAGTTAAAGATGAAAGTTTCTCAAATTCTCACCAATGTACCCTTCTTCACTTCAACATGGTTTTGCTCTGTTTCAGCTCTAAATTGAAATCTAAACCAACCATCTTGTTTCTTACCTCAATAGGAACTTAACCATATCAAATGTTTCCAAAAATAGCCAAGAAAAATGGAGAATTCGGTAGCCAGTGGTAGAAGGTAGATGGTGGAAGTAGGTTTGTTGGTTTACTGGTTGAAGCTTCGAAATCTTAGGTTAGTTGAGTAGACCTCACCGCGAGGAACATCCTGATACCTTCAATTTGGAGATTGGAGACTGGAGGAAGGAGAATTTTAAAAAGAAAAAAAATGCAGCTGCGGGTAACGGCGGTGTGGCAGTTTTGGGATGAATTGATCGGCAAGGAGGCAGTAGAAGTTAAAATTGACTTGGGGTTTTAGTCAGGCGAAGTAAGGTGCATCTCCAGGTGGTGGCAGATAAGCTCTAGCAATGGTCAACATGCAGAATCTTCAGCTCTTCATTCTGAACGTGTTTGGGCTAAAATTATACCTTGAATCGAACTAGATTTAGTTCAATTAGATAAATTTTAATTTTATCAAATTAAATTTATCTTGAATCGATTTGAATTGGGTTGAGTTGACTTGAGCTTGAGATTTGAACTTTGATCTGAACAGCATTAATGTGATTTTTGAAAGATTAAACATCAAGTTGTAAACCCCCAGCCAAATTCTGTTTGGAACGAACTTAAATAAAATAAGGTACATTAACTAGATGTTATTGAGAAAGATTAGAAGTGATATGCCAACTCTAGAATTTGATTATGAGAGTTAAGTGATTTATCGTACTAATGTTGGAAGCTATAATGAAGTTATATATATATATATATGGCTGAGAGTAACCTGTCATTGGGAGTCAACCACATGAATAGTACCTACATAGATTTTTTAGGAATAGCAATTTGTAACAATTTAACAAGTAATGTGATAACGTTGGAATCAAGCTCTAACAACCTATTTAATGAATTAGGCAATGGGGACATGGACATTGAGGAAAGTCAAGAGGGTGACGTCTAACAAGAACTGTCAAGTGAGCTTGCATTAGCTTTTATTGCTGGTAAAAGAACATAGGTAGTTGTTAGTGTATCACTATTACCTAATTCTGTTGGTGTTGATACCAATTGTTGCTGCTGTTATTCTATTTTACTCAACGACTCTTGGCTACTATGATAATCTTGATTTTGCCTTTTGTCTCTTACTCAATGGTTATTGACCTATGCTCACGTGAGATTCATTTCTATCCAAGATTTTTAAATTTTGTGTGTGTGCACAAGTTTTGAGTAAATAACTGCTTATGAAAATAGTACTCCACATCGCTCCTTCTTAATGAGCACTTCTTGTTGATTTTGTTCGATATTGCTTTATCTAAAATTGGCGATTGTGTTGGGGAAGTTGAAAAGTAATTTTGAAGTATTTGTTGTATTGCCATGTCTCCGTAGAAACCAACATAGTGCTTTATTTGTTTGTAATGATGTTAACATATTGCTGTTGAGTACATTCTGTGTAATCAGTGAATATAATTGATACCTTTAGAGGTGGGCCCTGGGATTGGTACCGAAGGAAGACTGGGCTGTACGGATTGACGATGGCTGGTTTCTAGTCGATACCTTATTATTGTTATCCTATCTCATAGCCAGTTGAGATAACTGTCTACGAGCACGATAAGGCATGTAGTTGGGTATGCCATCTATTTGTGATTATTCGAGCCAATCACTTGGGCTGGAGGAATAAAGGTTTTTGTATTTTTGAAAGTAGAGAGATAGGGTAGGGGAACTACCAATGGCATGTTTTGTAAAAGTATTATGGATTTCATCCCTAGTGTGATTTAATCTTGTTTTATGCTCATTACTTGTATCCTCTATTCAATTTTCTGCTACTGCTATTGTGATTCCTAACTGGTTTTGGAGGTTGTGACCACTATTCTGAAATTTCATGTAATATGTTCACCAGAACGAGTCTGGTTGTCAGTACCTGCAATCCGTTATTGCTAAATTAAATTACTAATTTAGTTGGTGGCGACTCTGTATAATTGTACAACTTGTATTGTTTTACAGCTCACTAAGTCATTTGGACTTACAGTTTGTATTGTTCATTTTGTTCTTCTCCCGAATAAGATCACGCGAGCCTCATAGGGTTAAGCATATTTGTATATGTTGTATGTAGTTTTGGCTGTTGTAACTAGATAGCGTTGAAGCGTTGAAACCCTTTTTGTGATGTAGTATGCCTAGAAGGCGTCGTTTTGCATGTGATATTGCTATACATGTATAGCTACTAGTGATCAATGTGAATTTGGAACTTTTCCCTTCATTATAATATAATCTTTCACATACACTCTTTGAGGATTGATTGTTGGGTTACTAGCGCCCTAACTAGGGGCTC
>JACGDI010001573.1:120593-154377 GCA_014898725.1 Jacaranda copaia | reverse complement strand
TTATTGAGCTTAACGGTGGTTGGGTTCTTGTTGGTAGACGGTTATCGAGCTTGACAGTTGTTTGGCTCTTGTGGGTTGTCGGTTATCGAGCTTAACAGTAGTTGGGCTCTCGTTGTTTTGGTTACCGAGTTTTGACGGACGTAGCTCCCGAGCGGCCAGCTACTAGCCACACAGTGCGCTACTGTACATACTCCTAAGGAGTGCCCTGTGAGACAAGGGCATTACAGAACATATTAAGTTTATCTTAAGATATGTGTTATGTTTTGATTATTTTGAAAAAAATATTTTCGAAGAAAATACTTTCGTAATGATTTTGAAGAATGTGATGTTTGTTTGTCATTATTTTCTGAGTTATTAGAAAATATTTTGGAATAAAATGATTTGTTTAGAAATATTTTGGAAGAAAATAAATTTTACTGTAAATATCATATCAATTAATTTTTTATTAGGTTATTTGGGTTAAAAGTGTATATTTTGTGTATACATACATATATATAATGATTAATTTGTTATTTATATGTAGGATTGTAATTTGTTTTAGAAGGATATTTAAAAAGAAATATTAGTTTGATAGTAAACTTAAAAAATACACGTGCTTGTTTGAAAGTATTTTAAAAATAAAACTTTGTTTTGAAAAAATATAAACAAGCAAAGCTTTTGATGTAATTTATCAAGTTTTTTTTCCATTTATTCACGCACATTGAGTGTTGCTTAGTTTGTAATTCCATTTTAATGTTTTATGCTTGATATTTATATTATTGGACTAACAACTATTCAATAGTGTAATACATTGAATTAAGATTCAATTTACTACCCACAAATTGTCATAAATCAAGTTCATCAATCACAAATCAGTATGACTGATGGATTACGTAATAATTACGTTATATTTGGATCTTGAATATTTGCGAGTATAATATTAAAAATTTATGTAAATTTTTTATTTTAAATAATATATGTATGTATATTTTGGTTTATTCTTAAGTGTGTACATATCTTTCCAATAATGTAAATTTTTTATTTTAAATAATATATGTATGTTTTTTTTGGTTTATTCTTAAGTGTGTACATATCTTTCCAATAACATCATTTTTTTATGTTATCATGTGCATAAAAGTATCGTTTTGACTCTCCAGCGTCTTTCCCGGTTGCTTCACATCAACCCCCACTTCTTCCTCTGCCCTGTCCAAAACTTACGACTTAGCCTCCGCATTCTCGCATATAAGAAGAAAACAAATTACACCCAAACACACGCATTCTATATCATTTTCGCTCCGTGTCTTCTTAGCATGTAAGAAGAAAACAATATACACCCAAGCACACGCATCCATTTATCATTTTCGCTCCATATCTTCTTCTTTTCCTGCTACTAGTTCACTCTCAATCCTGCGGCATACTTCCATTTTAGAGCTCTGAAAACTATGTTTCAATAGCAAAATAATGGTGTTCAAAGGCAGGTTCTTTTCTTCAAAGAAATCGGACACTTCAAGCTCAAATGGATCCTCCAACAGCCCACGATCTTTCGGGTCTGACTCCAATTCCCCGATCCGATCCGATACGAAAAAGCCCAAATCTTTATCACCCTCCATTTCCAAAGACATCAGCTCCCCCGTCTCGAGCACTCCCACCAGCACCGGCAGAAGTCTTCTCAAGAAAAAGGACTCATCCAAAGGCAAAGAAATACTGAACTTAACTAATAGCACTTCAAAAACCTCGAGCTCTACTTCCTCTCTTTCCAAGTTGAAAAAATCCGAGGAGGCGGCGCCGGCTGATGTCCCGCCGTCCGCCGCTGCAATATTGGCGTTGTCGTTGGGGTTGAACAAGATAAAGACTCGATCAGGGCCATTGCCGCAGGAGAGTTTCTTTAGTTTTGGGAGTAGAGAGAAGGGGGTTGAGTTGGGTGCTAGTAATTTGTCAAGACAGCTTGGCGGCAGTGATGGGGGTTCGAGTAGTAAAAATAAGGAGAAATCTTCTGCGGGGAATGCGGATAATGGGAGCAATTCGGATAGTATGTCAATGGAAAGTGGGGCGTCAAGGGACCAAAGCCCACATGTGGCGCAGGCTCAGGCCCGGTCTCGGCTCCAAAATGGAGAATTATCTTCCAGAGCTACCGGTAATAATCTCTATAAACAATGTAGAAATGTTATAAGTTATGCTAATTTATGTGTAAGAATAATTGCATTGGCATAGTCTATGTTTATTTCTAGGTATGTAATTGTAGATGAAATGTAGAGTTAGTAAATAATGTGGACCAGAATTGATTTATGGCTATAATTTGATCTTTTGTGCAATAAGGATTAGGAACATGTGTCAATTGACTTCGTTATTTGCCCCAAGTAGATACATGCATTAGACCATTACGGCCAGTGTCTGGCCAAAGGTGAGGTGTAGAAGGAAAAATTATTGTTTCATTTTTGTTTTTCTGTTTGGTGAGGCAAATATCTTTACCAATATTTTCTCAATGTTATCTATTTGCAGAAATTGAAAATGCATGCCCACATCACTGATATGGGGACAATCACACAAAAATCTATGTAATTCATGCCAGTAAAAGACATTTTTTTTGTGCTAAGATGCCTGTCCTTATCCAAGGAAAATTCAGAGGGCATAGGATTGTGTTATTGATGTAGAAGATTGACTTCAAGTGCCACGCATCAGTTCTATTTTGCCGAAATAAGTTGATAAAATGTGCAACTTCTAGAAATGTTTCTTTATTCCCAAAAGAAGGAATTAAAAGATTATACACACGCATTGTGCACTTATCACTGTCAAAGATAAAAGGGCATGGGAACCTACAGAGAAGGAATCTAATGGGGTGAGCTTTTGCATTATGGGTTTTGGTAAATATTCAAGTTGTTGACGAAGTTATGATCTGAAGATATGACTAAATAGTCTCAAGAAGTTGTTTCAAGATATGATTTTCTGATGATGCAATGTCCATGCATGAAGCTCAATAGCTCATGCTCTTTCTGTTTGGACTTAATCTGGAAACTGGATGATAATTGCAATTCACTAAGTTAAAATTTTTTAATATCCATAGCAAACAAAATTCATGACGGTACACCTCTGGATTTGGTGTCATTTGTCTGGCACGAGGCACACATGAGAAATAGGAATTCCATCTGAAGAAGAATATAAAAAAAAAAGGTACAACAAAGATGCTGATAATCTTACAGCATGAGTTACCTGTAAAAACAAAAGAAAATGATTCTTTGCAAACCACGTTATCACGCCCTGTGGCGCATGAATAATGGCAGGATGCTAATAAAATGTTTTACTACTTGAGCTTCATTTTTAAAGCCTCTCCTTGGGAGCCATCCAAGTTCTCAGGCATTTACTTAGGTGCTCCTAATTTTTCTTACTTTTTATAAATGGTTTACCATGGTTATGCTCCTAGAAAGAGAAGGCCGCTCAAAAAATTGCTAGAAACTTCCCACCATTCAAAATCCTGGAGTTAGAACCAGAAGTCAAGAAACAATTTCGCCTAAAATGAAACCACAATTTACAGTCAGATACTAATAATCCCCATTAACTCAGCAGTGAAAAACTTGTCTGAATCAGTTAAAGTCAATAAAAGTCATTCAGTATCTAGAACATTGCTTCTTATTTCTATGCTCTCTTCTATTTGCATTTACTAATTTACTCTATCAGCATTACTTGCCAATGAAGCTAAAAATTTTTGCAGACTTTTCTGTAATTTCTTTTCCTCTCAATCTTCTTCACATATTATTTACTGAGTTTACTGTCCATAATTATGCATATGAGAGATGGAACAGGAATTCTTGGTATGCTCGCATTATAATATATGTGTATGTGTGATACAAGCTTGGGGCCTCTTACTAAAAGAGGAAAAAGGAAAACACTAGGTTTTCATGTCTCTGGAAGCATATTATGATGGAGCTTAGTAGTCATGCTTCTCGCTTGGCTGTTTCAGTGAAATTCGATTCATCATGGGGTGGTTCTGCATGTCCCAGAAGTTCAGATGCATGTACTCCAGAGATGAAGGTAAAGAGGTGTATTTTCTTTTGTGTTACTAAGCATACCTGTTCAGAAACTCTTATCCATTATATATAGGCTTCATTTTTAAATATTAACCAGCTGCAGCTTGGATACTTTTCATAGACATCGTATGATTTTGACAATCCAAAAGAGTCTGAATCTCCTCGCTTCCAAGCTATACTCCGTGTTAAAAGTGCACTTAGGAAGAGGTTTCCTGGTGATATAAAAAGTTTCTCTCATGAGTTAAATTCAAAAGGTGTACGGCCTTACCCATTTTGGAAGCCCCGAAGGTTAAATAACTTGGAGGTAACCAGATCTGTGTGTTCAGTTTATCTCAAGTAGGGGAGGTTTTGCTCTTATTACTTGTAGATATTCATGACTATCTGAAAAATTACAACAGGAGGTTTTAGCTATGATATGGGCAAAATTTGACAAAGCAAAGGAAGAAGTTGATTCTGATCTGCGTATTTTTGCAGCAGATCTGGTTGGAGTTCTAGAAAAGAATGCAGAAAGTCATCCAGAATGGCAGGAAACTATAGAAGACCTGCTGGTTCTTGCTCGGAGCTGTGCTATGACTTCTCCTGGAGAATTTTGGCTTCAATGTGAAGGAATAGTACAAGAGTTGGATGATAGACGTCAGGAGCTTCCTATGGGCATGTTAAAGCAGCTTCATACTCGAATGCTCTTTATACTTACTAGGTGCACTAGATTGTTGCAGTTTCATAAGGAAAGTGGGTTGGCTGAGGATGAAAATGTCTTTCACCTTTCTCAGTCATTTCAGCCTGCAGACAAAGAAGTTCCTCCAGGCGGACAAAGGGATGGAAAGATTTCCAGGGCTGCAAATGTATTCAAAGTCCCCTCCACAAGAAAATCTTACAGTCAAGAGCAATCAGAGTGGAAGAGAGACCATACTGTACGAGAAAATTTTCAGTCTTCACTAGCTGAAACTACAAAAAGCATGGATTCTACTGCTGGTAGAAATCAGATGGCATCTTGGAAGAAATTTCCATCTGCTTCTAAGAAAAGCCTCAAAGAAACTGGGTTAGTTAAGGAGGAGCAGAATGACAATATCATGGAAGGTTCGATAATAATGGATCATAGAAGAGGCACCAGTGATGCAGAGCTTGCTACTGCCAAAGTGTCTGAGCTTCTTCCTGCTAACGATTCTCATGGGCCCTCCCAGCACCAACATAAGCTTTCCTGGGGCTATTGGGGAGATCAACCAACTATATCTGATGAAAGTTCAATAATTTGTCGCATCTGTGAGGAGGAGGTTCCCACTTTGCGCGTGGAGGACCACTCTAGAATATGTGCAATTGCTGATCAATGTGATCAAAAGGGTCTAAGAGTCAATGAGCGCCTCATGAGAATAGCTGGAACTCTTGAGAAGCTGATGGAATCATTTTCGATGAAAGACTTACAACATGCTGTTGGGAGCCCAGATGGTCCGAAAGTATCCAACTCAAGTGTGACTGAAGGGGCAGAACTTGTGTCTCCAAAATTCAGTGGCTTGTCTTGTAGAGGCTCCGAAGGCATGCTAGATTGTTTTGCTGAAGCAGATACTTCTGGTTCGGTGGATGATATCAAGGCTTTACCATCCATATCTTGTAAAACTCGCTTTTGTCCAAAGTCCGATCAAGGAATGGCAACTTCATCTGCAGGCAGTATGACTCCTAGATCGCCATTGATGACTCCAAGGATGAGCCCAATTGACCTTCTTTTGTCTGGGAAAGGTGCTTTCTCTGAACATGGTGATCTTCCTCAGGTAGATCCTAATCTGGCTGAACTAATTCTTGTTATTATTATTCATGACTTCTACATAACCTCTCTATTGCAATTATAACCATATCATGCATACCAACAACCAAAATCACCATCACCTCTACCATTGGTGATTTCTTCAACTCTATTGTAAAGGGTGGTTTGGCAGTGATGAGAGTACAGTTGAAGAAATTTGTAATGGGTTGGCGACAATGGGAGGACAGAGTTGTGGGGGAGATGTGTTTGGGGAAAGTCAGTCTTTTGGTGGTTATTGAAGGGGGGCTGCGGGGTAGTAGATAGATTGGGGGTGGTCAGCACTCTTGTGTTTAATGTAGGAAACTTATAAACCCCTCTGCTACAGTTTTTTTTTATTTGTTTATTTTCCTTCTCTGACTCGAGCATCAACTCTTCCTAATAACTTGTACTGCAAAAATCTGATATGAAATAGATCATTGGAAAATTTTGAACCCTTATTTCCCAGACTGTTCACTTTCATGTTTTAATAATTTTTGCATTGTAATATAATTAAAATCTTGTGATCAATACATTCATTGATTCTTCTGATTGATTACTCCACACATACTCATTGCAGCAATCATGAGATTTTTCCCAAAAAAATGCTAAGCTAAAAATGTGCTACCTTCCGACCAGATACTTTTAATTTCATTCAGCGATCCATATTTCACTAATCTTAAAAACAGATATAAGATGCTCACTTTTCTGAAGATTCCTGTTGGACGAACCAGTTGTATTATATGAAAAAGCAAATATCAATTTTTAAATTCTTGTTGCTGAATTAGTAATAAAATTCTAAGTTAAGCACTTAATTCTTTGTCAAATGATGGTCAATTTTGTTTGCATTTAAATTGTTAACAGTATCACATTAACTTCAAATTTCTTGTTCTTTTGAAATCATATCCACTATTCAGATGAATGAACTCGCTGATATTGCTCGATGTGTATCAAATACACCCCTGGATGACGACTGCTCTTTGCAATATCTGCTTTCTTGTCTTGAAGACTTAAAAGTTGTCATAAGCCGTAGAAAGTTTGACTCCCTGACAGTGGATACCTTTGGAGCATGCATAGAGAAATTGATCAGGTGTGTTCTTGACCTCTTCTCTTTGCAAATTAGAGTACGTTGGTGCCTGAAGCATTTTTGTTGACATTTTCTTCAATCATTTAGGGAGAAGTATTTACAACTATGTGAACTAGTTGATGATGACAAGGTTGATATAACAAGCACTATAATTGACGAAGATGCTCCTTTGGAAGATGATGTTGTACGTGGCTTGCGCAGTAGCCCGATAGATTCTTCAAAAGACCGGACTTCAATAGATGATTTCGAGATTATAAAACCAATTAGTCGTGGGGCATTTGGGAGGGTTTTCTTGGCAAAAAAGAGAACCACTGGGGATCTATTTGCAATAAAGGTACATGAAGAACTTGCCAGTTTTAGATTTAATTTCACCTATTTTCTATATTTGCTTGAGATGAGTTTTGATTGAGGCCTCTGAGAATTGTTGGGAGCGGAGAGTAAGTAGAAAAAGATAACACCAATATTTTTAACTATCCATTGTATTTAAGCATAGAACCACTTTGAAGTCATAATTAATTAACAGGCGAGAAAGGGAAAAAGTCCTGACAAAATAAACTAAGGTAAGCTCAAAAGTAGGGGTCAAGATGAGTTGAGTTGGGCTCATTAGCCAAATGAGTCAGTTCAAGTAAGGGTCTACTCGGGCTCGAGCTCCTTAGTGAGCCCAGTCCAAGCTCATATATAGGTTTCAAAAGCTCGTTAGCCACCAAACCTCTAATTTTCTGTTTTAATATTTAATTTTATTATTAATAATAGTGAAAAAATAATATTTTTTTGTTTTTGTTAACAACATAGTGAGATTTATTGATTATGTCATATATATACTCATGTTGAATTAATTGATTATTTTCATTGAAATAATACTATTTTTATTTCACTAATAATAATAATTATTATGTCTTGTAACAAATAAGAAAATAATTTGAAATAACATATAAAGTTTATTGATAACATATAAAACTAATGATGTTAAGGATGATGAAAAAATAATAGCATTTTTTAAAATAACTTAAATCAATCAATCTATCATGTATATGTATTTTAAGTGAGCTATAGTTCCATCTTGATAGTTCTGAACCGAGCTAGAGGTTGAGCTCATTTAAACAATTTCGAGCTTGAGCTTGGAAGTTTTCAAAAGCTTGACTCATTTGCACCTGTACTCAGGACAGATTGATACTTAAATTTATGGAATCTTCAGGTTCTTAAGAAAGCAGATATGATACGTAAGAATGCAGTGGAAAGTATTCTGGCAGAGCGTGATATATTGATATCTGTTCGGAATCCTTTTGTGGTAAGTTTTTGTAGCTGGCAATACTTTTATCTTCTTTAGTTATCTTCTTTTAACTTGAAGTCTCATGTCTTAGGTCCGTTTCTTCTATTCATTCACTTGTCGTGAAAATTTGTATCTTGTAATGGAGTATTTGAATGGCGGAGACCTTTATTCACTATTGAGGAATCTAGGCTGCCTAGATGAAGATGTCGCCCGTGTATATATTGCTGAAGTTGTAAGTTTATTTGTTGATGGATTTCTCTAATTATCTTTTTTTGCTTGCCCTTTGTGTTAAATGGTGATTGAAACACATATATCCCATGTGATGAATGGCAGGTTCTTGCTTTGGAATATTTGCATTCTCTTCGTGTGGTTCATCGTGATTTAAAGCCTGATAATCTGTTGATTGCGCATGATGGCCATATCAAGGTTGTTTCTTTCATTTTTTTGCGATGGTTTAGTTGTTTTGCCTTTCTTGTATGAATTTTACTCACTTATTTGAACTGTGTATTTGGCTTTTGTTAGTTCAGTTTCCCTACTTTTTGTGCTATATAGGTAAATCTCCACCGACTATGCTTATGAGAAGTAGGGGTGTAAACGAGGCGAGACGAGCCTGAATCTAGCAAGTTCAAGCTTAGCTCATCAAATAAATGAAGGCTTGTGCGAGCCTTATCGAGCCTTATCAAGCCGAATCATAAGAAAGTAAAAGAGCTCAATTTGTACAAGTTCGAATGAACTTGATCTAGTATAAGTTTGGATTAGTTTGAGTTCATATAGGCTCAAAATAAAATATATAATTATAAATGTTTCAAAGAATTTTGTTATTTTCTTAAAAATAACAAACAAACTATTATTATTATTATTATTATTATTACTGTTGTTGTTATTTACTTATATTTATGGACCTTATTATATATAACCATATATATATAATATAAAAAAGTTTGTTTAGACTTGCGAGCTTTTCAAACCGATATTTTTGAGCTCGGCTTGGCTCATTTGACTGATGAGCTCAAATTGTTTGTGAATCATTTCGTCTTATTTACACCCCTAATGAGGAGAAAACACTCCGTGCTTCAAACTAATATCCTGATTGACACCAATTTAATATACACCACTGTCCAACCAACACCAAATTGCCTTGTGCACAACCCAAGCACTCTTAGTCCTTTCCTTTCTTTTTCCCTCTGTTTTGTTTTGTGGGTTGGGCCCCACTCCTGAGGTGGACTTAACACTCTCTCACTTTAGCTCTTTGATATGCAATGCCGTGAAATATCTGTTTTTTGCCCCTCCGAAGAATCTTGTTCGGCCATCCTTTCACTATAAAGACACTTTGCAGAAATATTAGTCTTTTATATAATGGTCAATCCAGTTCTTACTGGAACAAGCATTTCAAGTTAGAATTGCATGAAGGTTCAGGCCTGAAATTTAGAACAGAAATTTCTGTCCATATTTAAAACAAAGTTAAACAAAAGCTTTCCTTGATCTATATTATTATATAATTTCAATTTCAGAAACGAAATTTCGTTCTTGGTTGAAATACATATATATCGTTAAGAAACATCAGTTGACTTGTGTTAATGATATCTTATTATTGTAACATCCCAATGAAGAATATGTATCTTGATGCCTGATGGTGTTTATCTTATGCTCTTTCTCTCAATGTGGTTAAACATAATGATGCTTGCATTGTGGGTATCAAAAAATAATTGTTTCCATCAATTTGAACAGTTGACAGACTTTGGGCTATCAAAAGTGGGTCTTATTGACAGCACTGATGATTTATCGGGTCCGGCTGTCAGTGGGACGTCACTTATGGAAGAAGATGAACCACCATTATCTGCATCTGAGCATCAGCAAGAAAGGCGTAAGAAGCGTTCAGCTGTGGGTACACCAGACTACTTGGCGCCTGAGATTCTTCTCGGAACTGGACATGGTAGTGCATCCTTTATCCATTTATTTTTTTGATCTTAAATGAATTGGGAAAGGCACCATCCCAATTTGGATGAGTTAGAATATCTCTTGCCTGGTTTTTAGATAATTGTCCTGTAGCATCAGGGCGCAAAACAGTTGCTCTTCCAAGGTGAGTCAGCAGAATCACCTGCAACTACACCAACCAAAAGCAAAAAAAAGAACTTTAGAACTATTTTCATAGTTTTCCAATGGTGATATTATTGCTTTACTGCTGATGCTCGCCATTCAAAAATGTCGAACAATAGAAGAACTGGTGAGACAGTGATGAGAGTGGGCCATTGGTGGGTACTATCTGTAGGAATGAAATTTAAGAAAATATTACATGTCAAGATTAATTTATCATAGATGTATATCAGCAAATGAGTGCTACTTAAGGTCATAATATCAATAGCGCATGCTAAGCTGTCATTGTTGCACTTTTATCAATTTCTTACATTATGGCATTAGTGGCTTCTACAGTTTCTGGAATTAAGTTTGGTTTTTTCTGGATGTGGATATTTTATTTAGACTTGGTTGATGTCTTGATGACTTCATTAGCAATTTTATTCTTTTGATGATATTGTTATCTGCAATTTCCTCAGGCTTTACTGCTGATTGGTGGTCTGTGGGTGTTATCCTATTCGAGCTGATTGTTGGAATCCCTCCTTTCAATGCTGAACATCCTCCAGTAATTAAGTTTTCCGAACTTCTGTTTAGTCCCTTTTCTTAGTTGTCATTTTGACTGGAAATAAGTTGTAGTTTTAAGTCTAGTAAAATGTTTGAGTGAATGTAATTGTAGTTCAAATATAAGCTGCAATTCCATGATAAAAATCAAATGTGCCATGGATTTTGTACTAATAGACAAACTTGTAAATTAGCCGCAATGAATTCAATCTCATGGCATTGACAGTCAAATGAATTCTTACATAAATGCATACATATTGTACATGGGGGGGACTGTATGCAATAATCATCAAGGTCCTTCTTTACTGTGTACTTATTATTCATTTTCTTTTTTCTTTGTAGAAAATATTTGATAACATTCTCAATCGCAAGATCCCTTGGCCTCGGGTACCTGATGAAATGAGCCTTGAAGCTCATGATTTGATTGATCGGTAAGAAAAGCTAACCATTTCTTCTCTTGCTGGCAAGCTGAATTAGTAGATTCATGCATAGTGCAGTTTTCATGTTTTGACTTCTACACTCAGGTTGCTTACCGAAGATCCTAACCAGAGGCTTGGAGCCAGAGGGGCCGCAGAGGTGACTTTGAGTCCTTTAAATTACTTGTGATGCTGATCGTGTTTTCCATTAATCTATCCACCTAATGAAAGAATTGAAATACAGGTGAAGCAGCATCCATTTTTCAGGGATATAAACTGGGACACGCTTGCCAGACAGAAGGTTAGACCATTAACCTAAATCACAACATTGTTTTTACTCTTAATCCTATGATGTATAATAATTTGTCCCCCTCTCCAGGCTGCATTTGTCCCAGCATCAGAAGGTGCAATGGATACGAGTTACTTCACCAGCCGGTACTCCTGGAACCATTCAGACGAGCATGTTTATGCACATAGTGAATTGGAAGATTCCAGTGACAACGGTAGCATAACAGGCAGCAGCAGTTGCCTGAGCAACAGGCACGATGAAGTGGTGTGTTAGTTACATTAATCAAATTGAAACTATCATTAGTGGAAAAGTATATAAATTTATTATAGCTGTAATTAATTAAATCGGGATGGGATGATAAACAGGGACATGAATGTGGTGGTGGTCTTGCAGAATTCGACTCAAGCTGCGATATGGATTATTCCTTCAGCAATTTCTCATTTAAGGTAAACCTCAGGCATACTTGGCTGCTCTGCTCAGTTATTACATTTTGGGATAATTGTAAAGACCTTCTGTGATATTTGGGGGTAAATAAGTTATAAATCCTCTTGTCTTGAAAATTACGTACACATTCTCTGAGGTTTATGGTCGTCAAATTAACGGAATCTGCCAACATCAGCACTGCAAGTCTTTGAAAATTCAATTTTATCTTTGGTTGATTGAATCTGAGTGTTGATTATTTTGCTCCAACCAAAATGATACTCTTTCGTGCCGTCTTCAATTTGGTTTCGTTTTGTGTGGTGTCCAACAGAATCTTTCCCAGCTCGCATCAATCAATTACGATTTGCTTACGAAAGGTTGGAAAGACGACCCGCCTACAAATTCTAGTGCGTAAATCATGGCAACTTCGCCGGTATTGTACAATCCTTGTAAATATATTTTTCCTTTTTCTCTTTCAAATTTTTATTTATTTATATATGTATAATATAGAATAATATTGTGTAATTTGTGCTGTATATAGAGGTATAGATATAAAAAGAGCTGTGAGGTTTTGGTGCAAAGATTTTGGTTTTGGCTTTTTGCACCACTAGACATACCTTGCGTGTCTAAATTGGAATGGCAAAATTGTCATTTTGGTCTTGTAACTGGAGGTGTAAATGAGATAAGACGATTCGTGAACAGTTTGACTTCGTTAATCAAACAAGATGAGTCTAGTTCAATAATGTTTGGCTCGAAAAATTTGCAAACTTAAACAAATTTTTTGTTCTCTTTGTATATATAATTATATATAATAAGGTTCATAAAGACAAGTAACTACTACTACTAATAATAATAAATATTTGTTTGTTGTTTTTAGAAAAATAACAATTTTTTTTAAAAATTTTATAATTATAGATTTTATTTTGAACCATGATGAGTTCAAATTAATCAAAATTTATACGAGCTTGAGTTCATCAGAATTTATATGAATTCAGCATTTTTGCATCTTTATAACAAAGGATTATTAAGTCGAGTTTGATAAAATCAACTTGAATTTTGTTTATCTAATTAATTGATTTTGAGTTTACTAAATTTGTGCTCGACTTTATTCGTTTATACCCATATCCGGAGTCCTATTGTTGATTTGGCCCATTAGATAGAATGTAGATAAATTTCCAAATTAATCCAACTGGGTCCCACTTGCTGTCATGGCGAAAATAATGTTGGAATTTCAGATTTGGGGGAAATTTCTCCGAGTTAACTCATGTGCATAGCCTAATTAATTAACAAATCATCACATCAATCGGAGTTGGGCAGTTAATGGCTTAGAATTCTTCTGCGCATTTTGGGGACACTGTAATGGAATCCTTTTTGCAATAATAGAGTCGATTAAGGATGTTTTGGACAAATGACAATCGTTTTAATATTTAGTTATTTTTTCTTCTAAACAATTTCCTCTTTCTCAAAATATTTTAAAAAATTATTTTTATTATATAAATTTGTACATTAAATATCTATATAATCAAATCATTACATTAATAAAAATTTTATATTTCAAGAAATATCTTAATATAAAAATATTTTTTTAGATATTGTATTAACATATTAATAATATAAAAATTTGACTTGATATAATTTAATAAAATAAATATTTACATGAAAAAATATTTCAGTGACAAATAGGCTTTGTTTGGGAACATTTCCTCGGAATGCTACGTTTCGGGGAAACAAGCCCAAATGTAACAGCCCCTTTCATCTTTCATTTTACTATTTTTTTACCCTAAATAGCCCCTCTGTTCATGCCTAATTAACCCATTTTACCACTTCATTTTCCATTCCCCAACACGACTGACACTGCCATAGACTTTGTCTCATCTCTGTGCTCTCTCTCTATCTCTTTGTATCTCTCCATTCCATTACAGACTCTCCCATTCCCTTTCCCCTTAAACCCTTCCACTCTCCTTCTCCTCCAATTGAAAGGTTAGATATGTTCGTAGAAATAAATCGTAAACGGGCAGATGGAATGGTCACACCCAATACTGCGGGCATTGTGTCTCAGAGTTACCCACCCAAATGTAGGCGAATTTGTAGTTCTTCCCCTTCACGAAGGCATTCTTTGAACCGTAGGTCCTGTATCGATTGACACAAAAGCCATCGACGATGATGTCGGACACTGTTAAGATGACATTAATGGCATTCTTTTGACTCCCCTTTGAGGCAAGGAGTTGTTCGTCCAAATGGAGGGAGTGTGACCATAGGTTCTTAGAGTTGGCTAAGTGGTAGTATTTCTCAATGGCCTTCCACCAAGCAGTGACGGATGGTTGGGTTTGGGCAGATGTTGAGGATGAGAGGGAAGTGATGAAATCGGCTACGTTGGCCCTCTGGGACAGCTTCAATTTGCCATACCATATGAGATTGATGGCAATTTTTTCGTGGAGAAGAGAGCCGTTGTGATAGTGGAGGAGATGTTCTTGTGGGTTTTGGAGCAATATTCTTGAAGCAAAATAGACGCTGAAGAGGGAAATGAGAGCCAAGAATTTTAGAATGAAGTAAGGAGAAGCAATTTTTGATGAATTAAAGAAAAAAGAAGATGAGCTGCTTTAATTAGTTGAGTGTGAGTGGGTGGTGAAAACGGTGTAGAAAAAAGCTATATACATATGGCTTTAGAGGCAGCTAAGACTCCACTGCTCCAGAGGAAGGCGACAGCGGAGGGGTATTTGAATAAGGTTATTGATGTGGAGGGGGCCAAGGGCCAGATAGTTTTTAGGTTGCCAATGATTCTGATAAATGTTTCCTATTATTTCATTCCTCTTGTATTTGTTATGTTCGCCGGCCACCTCAGAAACCTCGAGCTTGCTGGCTTGAACCTTGCCAATCCCTGGGCCGCTGTCTCTAATTTTTCTCTTATGGTTGGCTTGAGTGGTGCACTCGAGACATTATGCGGACAAGGATCTTGCTTGAACCTTGCCAATCCCTCGGCCACTATCTTTGATTTTTCTCTTATGGTTGGCTTGAGTGGTGCACTTGAGATATTATGCGGACAAGGATTCGGCGCAAAACTGTATAGGATGTTAGGAGTATATCTTCAGGTATCCTGCATCATAACTATCATCTTCACCATTCTTTTATCTGTTCTTCGGTGGTATTCGGACATCGTTCTAACTTTACTACATCAAAAGCCTGAAATAGCAAAAGAAACCGGTCTCTATTTGAAGTATCTCATTCCCGGACGGTTTATGGGTTCTTGCAAAACATGTTGAGATTTCTTCATACACAATCTGTTGTTTTCCCACTAGTGGTGTGCTCATTGGTCCCTCTTGCCTTCCACATCGGCAATGCTTTTGCTTTAGTTCATTTGTACCCACTTGGATATAGGGGAGCTCCATTAGCAACTTCAATTTTGTTGTGGATCTCAGTTTTCATGCCCAGCTTATATGTGCTTAAAGCAAAGAAGTTTAAGGACATTGGAACGGTTATAGTTTGGAGTCCTTGAGTTATAAATAAAATAATAATAATACTAATATTAGGAATAACAATAGTATCCTTAATTATAATAATAATAATAATATTATTATTATTAATAATAATAGTAGTAGTAGTAGTAGTAATATTAAATATCTAATTTTAATATTAATATTAGTAATAATAATTATAATTAAACAAATTTTCAACTAACAAACAAATTTCATAAAATATTATAATACAATCTGTTTAATCATTATTTCAATCATTACAAACTTACAACATAATTATATCTCTTCAATACATATACATACATAAATACATAATATTTTTAATTAATATTCTTACAATTAAAAAAATTCTTTAATATCAATTTTTACCCTCAAACACCAACACAAAAGTAATGATGTGACATTTACAATAAAAAATGCTCTCTAAAAAATATATCCAAATATATCAAAATCCATGTTTTACTATTTTTAAAAACAATGACCAAACATCAATCACATTCCCCCAACCTTCACTTCACATTCTTCCACAATTCCTTCATTATTCATTCTTCCAAGATACCTATTAATTAAAACTAGCAAATTGCATACTTTATGCATGTGTTAAAATAAAATTAAATATTTATATATTTGTTTATATAATATTATTTTTCAACATTTTAATATACTTATTTAATTTTTTTATATAAATAAATATAAAATTTTCTATAAAAATAATAATAATTGAAATATAGGGTCGGTGTATTGTAAATTATAGTTATCGAAATATATTGCAGTTACGAGAATTATTAGGAGAGATATATCGCCCTAAAATATAATATACTAGGTACTTTTAAAAATATTTTTCTAAAAGCAATCCAAAATATGAAAGTTGAAAGATCCTCAGGGGCATTGCAAAAAATACACAAAATTTTAAAATTTGGTTACCAAACCAACATTCAAACGTATTTGGGTGTCCAGATTGATACTACCGCAATGGCTTTTAAATCCATGCAAAGATAAAGCTGTGTGGAGAGTTTGATGGTGGAGATTGTGTCGACTTAATTGCAAGGGTTTCTATGCCAACAAGTCCAAACTCACCGCTCCAAGGATTGAAGCCAACAACTTTTAGGTTGGCCACCAACTTTCCCAAAGGTTAATTTTAATGGGTGGTATTCTCTACATGCATACATAGAGACTATGATGACGACTTGTGAACACTTTTATTTACCAATTTATTTATGTCTTCCACAGGTAAATTTGCAAATTTACACTATGTTTGGCCATAGATTTTGGTGAGGAAAAGAGAAAAAAAAATGCCAAGAAAAATGTTTTTAACTATTCGGTTGGTAAGAAAATTTACACTATGTTTGGTCATAGATTTTGGTGAGGGAAAATTCTATTCAAACTCTCTCTTATTCCTCAACATATTCTTCACCCCTTTTTTCACCGTCCTTTTCTTCATTATTTTTTTTAACAACCAAATAAATTTAAAATTTTATGTTTCGTTATTTTATTTTCCTTTTTCTTAATTCTTTCCTTTCCTTATCAAAATCTTTAACATTGTGTTTGGTTTGAGGGAATTGACAACGAAAGGAAAATATTAGGGAAGAGGAAAACAAAAGTAAAGAAATATAAAATCTTAAACTTGTTTGGTTGTAGAGGAAAATAATGAAGAAAGGAATGAAGGACAAATGTGTTGGAAAAGGAAATACAACTCAAATGGACTTTTCCTTAATTTTTCTCACTATTTTGTGAGAAAAGCTGATTTTCGTCAAATACATTGTATTTGACTATTTGTCCTTGAGTTTTCCTTTCTTTAGCATTTTTTTTATCAACCAAACAATCAAAATTATTTTTCTTAGCATTTCCTTTTCTTTTTCCTACTAAAATTCTTAAACCAAACATAGTGTACATGAAACATAATGTTAAGGAGTTGGGAGTGATACAAGTTATAACTAGTTTAATGAGCGAAGAAGAAAATGCACAAATTCATTGAGGATTGAGGGGTTGAATCATTACATTCACATGAGAATTTATTGCCAGAAAACTAAATTAGAAATAAGAACTCAACTTAGATAGGATTTAGCATTAAGCGAATAATAATGTGTTGTAACTTGGAACAATCAAATCCTAACTATGAATGTAATAGTAAAGTAATTTAATGAAATTTGAGAATACATTTAACATGGTTTGGCAATGTGCCTGATCTACCTGACAAAGAAAAAAATTTATTGATCTCAAATCAAGATAGCAAGTACAAAGTTTTGTCCCACAAATTTCACGTGAACACCTAACACCCTTGTTCTAAACTTCATCTAAAAAAACTAACTCAAAAGCAGTCTAAAAACCCTTATGTTATCTCTATTCATATTCATTTCGAAAGAAAACTAACTAAATACCCATCAAGAATCGAGGCCAAGTCTTAATAAGAATGTGTTGTGCGCTGAGGTGTGCATGACTTGTGCCCTCGCTGGTGAGTTTCTACCTTTTGTCGAGAAATACTACAAAAAATTTTTCGCCACATGCCCTAGCCCAAAAATTTTGAGCCAAGGCACGAAACTCTGGTGACCTTGCACCCGGGCACCTAATTCCAGTAGCACCTATGCTCGAGTGTACCTTCCTTGTGCCTGAGCATGTGAGATACATTTTTGCTGCCCTATTCTTCCTATCCACGCACCCTAGCATACATCTCCTTGCACCCCAATGCATAACGTCCTGCCAACATATGTTAGGCGTGCTCTCGAGCCCATTTCAACCACATCACTCCTTTTCACTCCATTTCTTTCATGTCTCGCCAATTTAGCCCCAAAATTTAAGACAAAACCAACAATTCTCCATCTTGACTTGAAATTCACTATCTTTTTTCTTTGTCCCTGCCCCTAAAAGGCTTGTCATCTGAGTCTGCAAATATTAATCAAATTCAAGTAATGCTCGAATTTGTTTCCTAAAATAGCCTTAGTCAACATGTCTATCAGATTATCTTTGGTACCAACTTTGTCAATCAAAATAACACCTTGAGATACCATATCCCAGACGAAGTGATACCTCATATCAATGTACTTTATCCTCTCATAAAAAGCTCAATTCTTTAACAAGTGCATGGCACTCTAACTATCACAACATATTGAAGTAATCTCAGAATCCATACTTATATTCTCAATAAGCCCTTTTAGCCAAATGCCTTCCTTTATGCCTTCAACCAAAGTCATTTACTTAACTTCTATTGTGGATAATGCAATTGATGACTGCAAAGTTACCTTCCAACTAACTGTACAACTCGAAACATAAAACACATACCCCGTCATGGATCTTCTGTTGTCCAAATTTCCTGCGTAATCCACAACCATATAGCCAATAATCCTAGCAGTAGAATTTAATTGACTATACCTCAAACATCTGTCTGTAGATCCTCTCAGATACCTCATTATCCATTTCACAGCTTATTAATGAGTCTTTCCTAGCTTGTGCATATACCTGCTCATAACACTAACTGCATGTGAAATGTCTGGCCTAGTGCATACCATGACATACATTAAACTACCTACTATACTAGCATATGACACATTAGACATGTGCTCCACCTTTTCTTCAATACTCAATGATAGATTTGATGAGAGCCTAAAATGAGCTGCAAGTGATGTACTAACTGGCTTAAACTTTTCCATCCTAAAAATGCTTTATTATTTTCTCAATGTAATGTTGTTGAGACAAGTACAACAATCATACATGTCTCTCCCGAATGATTTCCATGCCCAATATTTTCTTTGCACTGCCCAAATCCTTCATCTCAAATTCTTTACTTAGCTGAGTTTTTAGCACATTGATCTCATATATGTTTTTGGAGGCAATCAACATATCATCAATGTACAACAACAAATATACGAAAAGGTTATCAATACATTTTTTATGATATACACAATAATCAAAATTGCTTGTAGTATATTCTATCTTGATAATAAATGTATCAAACCTTTTACACCACTATCTAAGAGACTACTTCAAGCCATATAAAGACCTATTCAAGAGATATGCTAGATTTTCTTTTCCAGAAACAACAAATCTCTCTAGTTAGCTCATGTAGATTTGTTCTTCCAACTCACCATGTAGAAATATTATTTTCACATCTATCTGCTCAAGCTCCATATCAAACAAAGCAACCATAGCAAATAAGACACGAATGGAAGTGTGTTTTACAACTAGGGAGAATACCTCATGGAAGTCAACTTTCTCTCTCTAAGTAAAACCCTTAGCAACCAATCGTGCCTCGTATCTAGCATCCTCAATTCTGGGAATTACTTTCTTCTTCTTGTATATCCATTTGTAACTTACAATCTTCTGCCCTTTGGGTATATCAACCAACTCCTATGCACTATTCTTATGTAGAGATTATATCTCTTCACTCATAGTTGCCATCCATTTATTAGAGTCTGAACGAGAAATTGCCTCTTTGTAGAAGACTGGATCATCTCCTATAAACGCTTTAGCTGAACTCAAAGTATAAGCTACCAGATTTGAAAATGCAAATCGCTGTGGTGTTTTGATCTGCTTCCTATCTCTATTGAGGGCCAAATAATGGTTTTGTAGTGAATTATTTTCTTGCTACTGATTAAGTGATAATGTGCTTTCACCAACTTTATTTATCACTTTTTATTTTTCCTTTAAAACTTGTAGAGTGTCAAGTTCAAACTCCCCTTTTTCTTTAATGCCATATTAACTACTTTCGGGTTGTTCCATCTTCTTTATAATAATAGACTCATCAAATGTCACGTCCCTACTGATAATCGTCTTGGAGTCCTTATCATCATTACACCATAAATGATAACTTTGACTCTACCTACATAGCCTAAAAATATGCACTTCCTAACCCTTAGCTTTCCATCGCGAACATGAGCATAGGCTGGCACCTAAATACTCTCATATTTGAGTAATCAGTAGGAGACCTGAACTAAACTTCTATTAATGTCTTGCAGTCCAAAGCAGTTGATGGTGACCTATTCACCAAGTAACAAACAGTGTTAATATCTTTTACCCAAAAATCCTTAGACAATCCAGAATCAATGAACATGTATCTAGCTCTCTCCAAGAAAATCTTATTAATTCGTTCTGCAACTCCATTCTACTATGGTGTATGTACAACTATGCGATGCCTTACAATTCTTTTCTTATCGTAGAATTTCTAAAATTTATTGTTGCAGAACTCCAAGCCATTGTCAGTCCTCAAGTGCTTAATTACCTTTCATGTCTACTTCGCGATCTAAGTTTTTCATTGCTTGAAGTTGACAAATACCTTATCCTTATGCTTCAGCATGTACACCCATACTCTCTGTGAAAAGTCATAGATGAATGTCAGTATTTACCTAGCACCTCTATTTGAAGGAATCTGAGAACACCCTAAAGATTTGAGTGAATGTAATCTAAGGTGCCCTTGGTCTTATGAACTGTAGTACCGAATTTCACCCTATGTTGCTTGCCAAGCACACACTACTTGCAGAAATCCAACTCTCCAATCTTCTCTCCATAAAGTGAACCTCATTTGCTCAATTCTAACATCCCCCTCTCACTCATATACCAAAGCTGCATATGCTACAATCTCGTAGTATCATTAATTGATGAATAAACTTCTGCAATACCTGATATTATGCTGCCCTATAGCATATAAAGTTCATTCATTTTATCTCCCTTCATGATAAGCAGTGCACCTTTAGAAACTTTCAGAACTCCATCTTGAGTTCTATACTCACAATCGTTCTTCTCTAAAGTACCTAGTGAATTCAAATTTTTCTTCAAATATGGAACATGACACATATCTATTATGGTCCTTACTATGCCATCGTACATTCTAATATTAACTAAGCTGATTTCTACAACCCTGCATAAAGCATCATTTCCCATAAATACTTTGCCATCATCGTATTTTTGATAAGTGGTAAACTAATCTTCATGTGGACACATGTGATAGGAGCAACCACTATCCAAAATCTACTCAAAGCTTAGTAAGCTCTCAGTAATGTTGAGAACAAGCCCACCATTAGACTTATCCTCAACAATTCCTGGGACATCATCTTATTTCCGATAAGAAATTTCACCTACATCTTTCGCCTTTCCTTGTTATGGACAATTCCATTTCTAATGCCCCTTTCCACCGTGCCTAAACACTTGTCACCATTTCTAGGCTTGGTTCAGGACTTTGATTGGCCTTTATTCCTTCCCTTTTCTCTCGATCTCTCATTTGCCACCAATCCTTCTCCACTTTCACCATCGTTACTGCCTAGGACATATTTTTTCAATTCATTGGAATTCAATGAAGCCTTTACATTCTTCATTGAAATTGTATCTTATCTATATAGTAAAGTAGTGACCAAGTGCTCAAAAGATTTGGGTGAAGAACACAAGAGAATTAACACTTGATCTTCATCTTCAATTTTAACATTTATACTAGCAAGCTCCAGAATCAACTTGTTGAAATAATCAATATGTTGAGTAATAAATTTACGTTCCTTCATCCTTAATGTGTATTACCGTTGTTTCAAATATAGCCGATTTGTTAGGGATTTCGTCATATACAGATTCTCCAACTTTGACCATAATCTCGCTAGCATACTTTTTGTAATGACCTCTCTCAGAACGTTATCTACCAATGATAGCACCAGAGTATTGTAAGCCTTCACCATAAACTCATCCTTCTCCTCATCTGTCTGCATCTCTAACTAGAAATCTTTATCATTTAATACTCTTTGTAAACCTTATTGACACAAAAGGGTGTGAACCTTCATCTTCCATACCCCAAAATCGTTATTCCCATCTAACTTCTCTACCTTATTTTTTATGATTGATATCTTATCAATCCTAGCTCTCGATACCAATTTGTTGGAGCACAACGAGAGCAATTTAGACAATTTAGGCACGAGATTTAATTTATCAAGAATCTACAAATCACACCCACAAAATTTGATGACAAAATTAATACAAAGACAAATAGAAAAATAAAATAGACACAAATTTATGTGGTTCGGCAAATTCCGCCTACCTTCACATGAGTTTTATTTCTTCAATTATGATAGAATTTTATCAGTACAAGCCAACCCTTGAATTTGACATGCCCAAATTCAAGGCAAAGGAAAAAAAATCCTTGTACAACCACTATCATAAATATCAAAGAGATACTCACTTCATCCCTTTGTATTTCTCCACTCATACTCACAATAACTACTGCATGATTATCATATCATGAATTTCACAAGTGTCCTCTCTGCCAAGTAATCAAATAAACATCTTTATTTATAATAGAAAACTACTAAACTACTTCACTTAGAATTAGAATATTCAATACAAAAAGTTCAAATTCTAGTTAAATTTGGTATCTCGAAGCCAAATCAAATCCCAACATAATGTTAGAATGAGAGAATATTGAAACAAGATGAAGCCCTACAAACCAAAAAAGTCACAACTGAGACAGGTTCTAAGACCATAGATGATGGGCTGATTTATTTGCTCATATTTAACATTCACAACTCTTGCTTCGTTACAATTACATGCAAATATAAATGAGCTTGTGCAAATCTTCGAAGACTGACGTACATTGAATATCATTTTCCTTCCTCATAATAAAGCTTTTAGACGAGATGATCGTTTTGCATGGTATTAAAGCCAAGCAAAATTAGGCAATTAACACCGAAAAAATTGATGAGTTTGGCCTATGAAAAATCATTGATATTATTGCTGGCTAAATTTTTATTTTCCTTTCCATGTGCCGAAGAGGTTCTTTTGTGGTCCGTGTAAAAGCCTGAACAGCTAGCGATGTTCAAAGTAATGGATATCGAGCTTCTGGTTTCATGCTTGTTTGTGGGGATCACAAGCTCTACTGCACCAACTATGTTAGCTTGTGGAGCTTATGCACAAAACTAAGGGAGCTAGGGTGCCGTAAAGCACTATTCGATGTGCAAAATGGGTAGTCCCCTTTTTATGTATCCTTATGCAAAAAAGAAGTATCCTTTTCCATTGCATTTGACACTACCGTGGGTATAGTTGAATCTTTTTTCCTGCCTTTCTGTTAGGGACAATGAGGAATCTGGATTCGGAATATATTTGCGGCTCCATCTCCTACATAATATTAGTGTATCCAAAGCCAGGATATTTGAGTGAATCGATGATAAACTTTGTTAGAAATGACTGAGCGTAATTTTAACTATTACGTCAAAACTCTCATCATTAAGCGGTGGAGTGGATCACGAATTGGTATAACAGACGAAGGATGAACAATTCTTTGCCCAAACTTACTTTATGTAACATTGGAGTTGAAGATGCTATCATGAGTTGTTGCCTCTTCTTTTACGTACAAGCTAACAAAATATTGTTGTGTAGTTTTCTTGCAAAAGGTAGTGTAATTGTCATGGATTTCTGATTTTTCTAGCTTGTAGCAATGGTAAATGGACGATTTTCATGGCCTTTCTATCTTGAAAACAGTGCCTTTTCATTTGGAAGGGATAGGATTGGTTTGTTGATTTTAGAGTTCGTTTTGATTTGAATAAATGTTATGCAGATGATTTGACGAGTACGAGATCGACTGAACCATAAAAAGGCCTCGAAAGTTTTGGAAGATAAAGTTGAATTTTCATAAAATACTACAGTATAACTTCTGTTTATTTTTCAAAGAAAATGAAAATAAAGTACCCCACTGCACGTTAGGATTGTCGGAGCACATGGTATGCATTCAAAAGAGAAACCATTGAACTAGCATTGTGTGGTAGTAACACCACATCACATTGTCCCACCTAATCTGAAAACTCTTTCTTCATTCTGCTTAGCCCACTTCTTTCAATTTGCATAATTTAAGATGGTGAAGTACCTTCCACAAGATGGATCACAGGCACAACTTTTTCTCAACTTTCTACGAGAAATAGGACTTTCTGCACCATCTGTTTCAATTTGTGTAACTTAAAAATAGTGTTGTCTTCAGATAAATTATTAAAAAAACAATGATGGTAATAGATTTAATAGATTATAAATAAAGAGAGATAGTTATAGTGATAATAAAGAGAAAAGATACATAGATTATTCTAAGAAGATATAAATTGATTATTGATGAATGTGTTTTAAGAATAAAAAATAAACATATGTTTGATGAACATGTGTATAGAGTGATATATTTCAATTTTAAAATAGTACAAAATGTAAAATAAAATTTGAAGATGAAACCAAACAGGGCCAAAGGCCGAATGCCCAAAGCAATAGACCATCTGCAGCAGTTGAATGAGACCTAGAGACCACTCATTGTTCGATATTGGTGTGCATTATGCAAGATTCCTTGCAAGTTTCATCACAACTGAAAATTTATCTCTAAACATAACAACCTCAAGTAATTGAGAAAGAATCAATGAATAAAAGAATCAAGCCGAACAATTTGTACATCTACTCATCTTCTCTATTCTCTTCTCTTCCTCTATATCCTATCAACGCATCATCTTCAAGCAATTTCTGCTTCAAAGTCGGCAATCCACAGAAGTGGAGCCGACGCCAGATGATTTTGCAAGCCATCAGCTAATCAGATAACAGTCAATATCTTCATCCGCACTTTGAGCTCCAATGCTCAGTCTTAATTCGTCGGATCTGCACAACTCTAATCTAAAGGATGACAAATGTTCTTCCTCCATTAATCTTTGCCGATGCGTAAATTGACTAACAAAGGCCTCCAAAGCTTCTTTCATCCATGAATGTGCACATACTTCTCTAGCTTCGTTGACCGTCATCTGTAACATATACATATCAACTCCACATGAGAACTCGCTACACAACATTACATAGAATTGAAGCAATTGAGTTTGCAAACTACAAAAGAACACCCCTTTACTAACAGAAAAGTTGTGACTAATAGGTTCCATCACGGATGAAAGACAAGTGTGATGGACTTTTGATAGATTACTAATAAATTTAAAGGAGTAAAACCATATAGTAATAATGACACTTGTGATAGATATAAAGAATTGTATTGATAGAATGATTTTTCAATCCTTGATAAAAATTTCATCACAAAATTAATTTCGTGACTCACTTTATTTTCGTCACAAAACCAATCAACAAATAAGCATATACTAATAGATTCATGAAACAAAACCATCATAGGATTATGTTTTGTGATGAATTTTTCCGATGATGAAGTGGTGTTTTCTTGTAGTAGCATCATAGAGAGTGAATAGTTTCAAGAAATGAGCATACCCAAATGCGTTGACGGACATCTTTCTCTGGCCAAGCATCTAATTCCTCAGTGACCAACAAGGAAAACATGGATCCCTCATGAAATTTTTCTTGGCTTTTGCTCTTGAAAATCCATTCGCCTAATTTATCCTGTGAGACAATCGCAACAAAAAGATTTAGAAAATGACACAAGAAAGACTGATCAATCTATTCACAAATGCATTGCATTGATTCGTCATAATTTATAAAAATACTTACCTCAAGCGAGCCGATCACACCGGCTTCCTCTAAGGTCTCTCGTGAGGCGGCCAATTCGATATCCTCGTCAAGTTCCCAACCACCCTGGTAAATTCATTGAAAAAAACCAATGTCATTACATAATTCCATATAATTTCTTTGGCCTTCTCCAAAAGAATGGGATGAGGATAAAAAGTTACCTTAGGGAACATCATTCTTGGACTCTTCTGGGAGCTGATCAAGAGGACCTCCAAATCTTCAATCAAGATCCCATGGATTTGGGATGATTTATTGGTTTTTCTGATTCTGTATGGAATACATCTGCATAATTTTTACAAAAGAAAAAGCAAAATATTAGGCACAATTTTCAGCCAATTTTTCAAAAAAAAAAAGTTATCTTTAAAAGTTATAATCTTATGTCTTTTTTCATTTTCCCACAACTTATATGCTCCATATCAAAGAAAACAATTTGGATCAGAAATCCCATAACCAACCAATTTTTGAAATATTTAGACTGAAAATTCTTTCTTTTGGGGAATTAAACAACCCACATAATAAATTCTTTCTTTTGCTATAAACAACCCACATAAGAAATTTTCTCATTCACTGAAAATTAAAACATTAAATTCAGAAAAGCAGGAAAAAAAAATAATAGGGGAAAGAAAAGTATCGAAAACATACCCAACAACCTGACGAAACCCTTGATTGTAACGCTGCAAATGTCTGCCTGCACGGGAAGGCGAAGATGCCAGCTTCTTGATTTGCATAGTCATAACAAACGATTATTCTTTTTTCTGGGATTTCGAAAAATGAAATCTTTCCTCCAGGAAAATGAATAAATTGAAGGTGAAAAAAAAGAACTACAAAGAAACAAAGACCCTCTGTTTTGTGGAAAGCTATTTCTTTCGAAATCGTTGTTGATACCACCGGAAAAATCTCTGCTGTTCTTTGATGTAAATATTATAAGCTATGATTTATTTTCGAGAGGGATATCAAATGCAAGTTTGTGGATAACTGAAATGGTTCTGGCCGTCGACTGCATTTTATAGAAAGCTGCAGAAGCAAACAAGTAGTGCGCGGGGGGCGGGTGGGGTTGGGGCCCCCAACATAATGATTGGTTGTATTTTTCCTGTAAAATCCGTGTAAGAAAATAGTATTATAATTGCAATACGAGTAAGATTTATTTATTTTTTCTCGTCAGTTAGGTCTCGTGTGTGTACGCGTCTGCGGTCGCTGTCGCATGTTGTAAGAAAGGTCTGATGCGCCATGTGTAGTAGGTCTGTGTCAAAGGGTGCAAATACACGTGACTTCGTAGTTCATAAAATTTGGGCTTAATTTGGGATTGCTCTTGTTTTTGCGTAAATTGCAATTTGACCTCTTTACTTTGTGGTAATTATACTTTTTGTTTTTTTGTATTTTCACCCTGTCATATGTAAATTCGCATTTTAATTTTGAAAAATATTCAGAAGAAATAATTGCGGAGGACTTAATATTTTTTCAATAGTTAATATGAGTTCGAAAAAAATCTTTCCCTTGGTCTTGGATCGGGCCTAGCAGAATTGATTTAGGTAATTTGCTCAATTTGAAACTATAATGTTGAGAGTACAAACAAATTTAATGATTAAAATTATTGTGATTTATCTAATAAAAATTCTCTAAACACTCAAATTAATATTTAGTAACTAGGAGATAAAAATGCTAGCTAAGAAAATAAATGTTTTTGGTCGTTGTGTGCCTGTAATGCATATATAAACGATTATTTATAAATAGTTGTCACTTAATAAATCAGACTATGAGTCAGTTGTCTAAATTTAGATCATTCAAATTCGAATATTCAATGATGCAATGATTTGAGTCACAAATTTATGTAAATTGGGTTATATTGATTCGCATGAAAAGACGTGTATCCTAGAAATATCACAAGATTATTTGATTTTTAATGAACAAATTATAAGAAGTTTTAGTTTCAATAATTTTAATTTTAGAATATACAATGCTCATCTTATAATTGTTGGTTGGAGTTTCAAATAGTTTAAGAATTGATTGTTTATAATTGGAAGAATCTATGTGTAACGTGCAAGGATATTGTTTAAACATAATTTGTAATGAAACTCACGTTAATCATTAATCAAGTCAACTTTGATCAATTAACAACAATTTATTAAAAGGAAAAAGGAAACAAAAACAGAATTTAACAAAATTAATATTTAAAATAGCTATCTCAAGTATTCGAGTTGCTGAATGACAAAGAAAAAAAAATAAAAATCTCGGATTTTATTTACATAATTTCATAATTTATTTGTTCTATTAATAATTGGTTGTGACAACAACTTATATTAAATTGTAAATATACTATTGTATTTATTCCTTCGCTAAATGAGATCGAACAGCTATTAGGAGTTCAAATAATTGAAGAACTCATGAAACACCATGGAAAATAATGCATACTCGGCTCCACAATAAGTTTGGACCCTTTAATTTATGTTTACAGAAAAGAAATCCATGTGCCTTGTTTAGTACAATTGCATAAACAAAAGCCTGCCTAAATCTATTGACTTTATATATCCTTCTTACACAATGATTCTACTACATTTACTGTTTATGAACATTTTTTAATCACCATATTAATTATTACCACATCTTGTAGACTAAATAGGATGGTCATGTCTTTAATGATAGATTCATTCATTTCATCTTGAAATAAATTATTTTACTGTCAATGACTTCCTCTAAAAGTAATAAATATTGTTTGAATGGAATAACATTGCACTAAGACGTTACAACAGCAGGGTTAGAAGCCTCATTGTAACAACAAGAAAGGAGTTCTCTAAGGTCAGATAAATGAAAATTTTTTTTCAAGAAATTGATAACAAAAAACAACTATTTTAGGCAAAAATATATAAATGGAAAGACTAGCAAGCGCAACCTATTCCTTCACTTCCAATGAAAGAGGAGCTCTCCTAAGATGAAAAAAAAAAGGTACACATTTACATTTATATAAGAATGATAATCAAGCCTAAATATTTACCTCCATAATTAAATTATTATCACTGAAATAATAAATAATGACAACTTGTTGTTTCATAATGCATTAAAGTTAAATATTCAAATTAAAATGGTATTTATCCCAAACTTTTAAGGACAAATTGTTACATATATAGGTGTGTGGGAGTAATAACGTAAGTTGTTTTAGAGAATATAAGGATAGCAAATAATGTTATATTTTAATCTAATCTCAGGAGACAGTAAAAGGTGATGATGTGAAGAGTTATGGACCAAAAGTGGATTTACCCTATAGTAAAGGGACCAGATTTGCGAATACCCTTTTTTCTGTTTCTTATTCAACAAATGTGATTTTTCACTTGGGTTCAATTCAAAGTCAGACCACTGGGGGACTCGGTTCAGCGTATGGCTCGCACACGTTTTCATTGTCGCAGAAAAGAAAATATTTTGTGGATCACCGTGCGGTCCTGTTGTGCTAGCTACTAGCATAAAATTTTCAAACACCTTGCATCTTACCTTCTATATTTTAATGCTTTGTCTGGCTCCATCTATTCCAGCAAGTGGCTACAGCCTATAATTTTTACCCTATTTTACTTTTGATGTAGGAAGGTGTACCCATTACATATATATATATATATATATATATATTTACACATCTGCACACATCATGGATTTCTTAAGATTTAATTTTCAAATTTGATACTTTTATATATATGTGAAGGTGATGTTATTCGATCAATTAACTACTTGATGGAAATTTCTATTTATAATGTGGGAGTATTAGCAAGGGTTGAAAATTTTAATTTCTGCATTTTTTTGTCCAAAAGTGAGTAAATAATGTAATCTTTATTTATTTTTATTTATGGGGCTTCTTAGAGAACACTAAAATATGGTAGAAGTTAGTCGTATTTTTCAGGGTGCTTTTTTCAACCTCTAATTTCTTATTAAATATTTATAAGTTATATTTGATAATTTATCCCTACTACTTTATGAAACTCCATATCAAAGAGTGATTTAGGCTTTGTTTGGTTATGTTTCCTCATAACAACATTATTTTGGAAAAACATAACCAAACATATCTCCATTTTTCCTCTAAAATGCACATTTTTCAATATATACATATACATATTATATATTTTATTACTATTCTAATATTAAAAAAATTACTTCATTCCATTTTCACCCCCAAAAACCCAATAAAAAAGTTTTGATTAACTATTACAGTAAAAAATGTCTCATTTAAAATATAAACAAACATACTAAAAAATAACTTTCATATTCTTCAATAATTCATTCTCTCAAAACACATAATAAATACATAATAAAATTAAACAAAATACATAACCAAACACTACCTTAATATTTTCTCACATAAATTTAAGTATAAGTTATTTTTTATCAGACATTCTTGTTAAATTCTTTAACTTCTTTAATTAATTTAGAAAATTTCTCCACTTTAACTATTAGCTAGCCACATTTAACATGATTTTCAAAACTAATTATTTTTAAAAAGTACAAATTGTGGCAAATATCTCTTTATAAGTCTACTTTAAATGTAATTATAGAAGTACTTGGCTGGCACAAAATAATTTATTTGAGTCATAATTATTATTTAATCAATGAATTTGTTGTTAAGATATCATCAAATGCCAAGCAATATTAAAATTCCTGAAGGAAAAAAAATAACTAATTTACAAACTACAATGAATGGCCGATATTGAATATGTACCTCATTATAAAAAACTATAAGACGCATCTATATATTGTACAACCATAGTTCACTTATGTTGAAAACTACTTCCAGAATAAAAAAAATGTGATACAATTAGGGTACGACGGATACCAGCTGGGGCCTCTAATTTGCCCACAATCACTGTTATTTATTTTTCTAAAATGTAGTCAACAGAATGAATTGCCCATCCAATTTGTACATATATATATATATATAGGACATTTCTGAGAAATACTAGAGTCCCACGTGGGTTTTTTCTTTTTTTCTTTTTCTTTTTGTCGTTTCTCCTCGTTAATTTGCCTCCTGGCCTTATCTTCTTCCATCAAATATTCTTTTCGTATATGTATAGCTTTATCTTTGAAACATTGGGGTTGAGATAATTATTCCTTGACCATTACAAAATCTAGAAACAGCACTATAAAACAATATTATGTAATTAGTAATGGCAATTTTTTAATTAATATGATTAAAATTTTTAAAATAAGTCAAAAAGGCTATACTTTCAAAGAGAAAATGTAAAATCCTAATATGTTGCTTGTAAGCCTGCAAGTTTTCTTTTCTATAAATCCATAATTAACTTTTGCTTTCGCTTTGTGCATAGAAAAATACAAAAGATCGATGTAGACATGCTTGCTGGCATGGAGATATATGGACATTCAGATATTTCTACAAGTTGAGTAGCAAATGCATGAGATCAGACCAAGTTGGAAAATAAGACAACAATTCTCTCTTTTCGTACGTTTTTTTATTTGTGTTTTTTTGGGATCAGATCGAAGTAAGACACATCGATATGGCGGGGGCCGGACCCATTGGGACCTTCAGGCGTGTCATGAAAAATGTGATAAGATATCTTTGGATTTCTGCTGTGGAAAAAGAAAACATCAATAAAATGTCATTCTTTTTGAATTGTCAGGCGTAGTTCAAAAGTAACAGCGAGGCATCTCAGTTAGTACATACCAATTTTTGTCTTTTATGTTATTGATATTGGTAAAGTGAAAAAGACAACTATTATGCTATCACTAGCTAAACTTTCTTCTTTATTGCTTTTAAAATTTTGGTGGATTACATCTTATCATAAAGATTGGACTTAATTAATATTACTCCATCTCATTCCATATTGATATATAAGTTTATCTTTCTTATTACATTTTAGAAATGTATTTTTAAGATAAAATTCTGCATCAACACGTACTAGAAAGACAATATCTTATGCATGAATACCTATGTTTTGACAATAAATTCGATCATTTCATTGTCATCACCTAATGTGGCTATGTCACTTTTTTTCAAGTACTTTAATTAGAGGGCTATGATAATAAATAACTTCATCCCACATTGATGAGTACTAGAAGGATATATATGAGACCAAATCAGCCTTCAAGAAACCTTTTAAAAAAAATCCCATCTAATATATGTCGGCATAATAATATTTCGATGTAATTAAACTTTTATACTTATCAAAAAATTGATTTGATCATTAGCAGTATTAAAATTATCATTTCTGGGTAAAAAAAGTTCATTTTTATTTTTTTGGAAAATTTTAATATAGCGCATATATTGTTTGTTAATTAAGTTTAGAAAGTTTACCGTGTTACTTGTTTGTTGACACAAAAAATGATTTTCATAAAATGTTAATTTTAATCTTACTTTTTCTTCTTTATTTCGTTAAATTCAAGGTCTAAAAACGATCATTCTAACAGTCTTTAAATTATGTAAAAAGAAGGGAAGAATGACGGCCGTGAAATCAAACGGTGATCACAAATTAGGGATGAGATCAAATTCCTGTCCTTTTTGGTTCAGCCACTTTTCCCAACTCTCATCAAACAATTGGATAAATTTTAGCATGCGCGCTAATCAAGTCAATCCCAAAGCTTCAATTTATCCGGGGCTGAAGCCCATGGGTTATGCTTCTCAGAAAGCGACTTCCCAAACCGTGTCCCACCAGCCTACACAACCTACAGTAATACCTCTCTTCAAAAACATGATAATATTTAGGTAGTGATTGGGATGTGGGAATAAAACTAAATAGGAATGTAATCACTTTATAAATGAAATGAAGTTGGGAAGGAAATAATATTAGTATAATTTATTTTATGATTGATATGTAAAAGAAATCAGAAAAAAATGAAATCATCATTTTCTTCGTGATTTTATTACAATAATTAGTAAATAGAATGGTCAGCAGAAATAGAATGAATTTTTTAAATGATCAAATGATTCTTTTATAAAAAATTATTAAAATAAAATATTTTTTATATATTGTCATAAATATTTTTTTAAGTAAGCCTATAATTATACAATTGTAATATCACTTTTAATATTATTTGAATTACCTCAGTAAATATAAGCATTTTATATGTTATCAACAAGTTATATATGGTTACACACACACACACACACACAAAAAGTATAAACGCAATTTCTTTGAAATTATTATTTTTAAAATTATAATTTGGCAAGTTCTTTTGAATTTTTTGATAAAATATAATTAAAAAACTTATAAAATACTTTATAACTAGAGTGCTTAACTTTTTTGTGATAAGGTTAGAATGATTTATTATACTTTTTTTATAAATTTAATTTGAAGAATTGTTTATAAAATGGACAACTTTTCATTTATTAGTTTTGTATATATTTTCTAATCATTCGAAAATATATGAATATAAATAATATTATAAACCATATATATTTCATTAGCATGGACCAAATCGATGTACTTCTACTTTTTTTCATTATAAAAATTGAGATGTGCATAATTATTCTTATTCTTATTATTTATTATTTTTATTTTTATAATAATTTAATAATTTTTTATAATGTTACTAAAAAATGTATGAATAAAATATATAATTAAATAAAAACATGTAGCAATTAAATAAGTTCGAATATAGTATCAAATGTTTACAAAGTGAAGGGGAAAATTGCATTTTTAGTCCCCTAGTATAACTGCATTTGCACTGTTGATCCCAAAAATTGGCATTTGACCACTTTTAGTTCAAATTTCATAATTTTTTAAGCATTTTCGGTCCTCCACCGTCAATATTGATAGAAACCATTAAAATAAGAATAACCAAATTATCCACATACACTTAAAATTTGATTAATTTTTAAAAAGAACCACAAAATTTGAAATGTTTATTTTAAGGGAGACTTACTTAATAATATCAAAACCACTTTCCATTTATGTGATTAGTCCCCACTTGATTCTTGTTAGATTAAACTCCCTAATTTTATAAGAATTTTAAAGTTTACTCCCTACTCACCTGATTTGACAAAAGTGC
>JACGDI010001573.1:100242-117504 GCA_014898725.1 Jacaranda copaia | reverse complement strand
TTTTCTTTCAATGATTTAATTTCTTCAACTTTAGCTGCAATAATTACTTCATCTACTGTATGATCACAAACATGGACTTCACTAATGGCAGTACTGGCAACCTCTGATTTCTTGATCAAAACTACCAATTCCAACTCCTCTAGAGCAGGGTTGAGGGCTACAACCTATTAGAATGAAAATAATTATCAAATTCAAATTCTTATATAAAAAGCTAATGATAAATTATTACAATTATTACCATTTCTGCTGTAATTTATTTCAATTTTATCTCTACCTCATCCACATTATGTGGGAGTTTGCTATCTTTCCACAAGTAAAAGCGTGAAAATTCAAACAAACTCACTGGTGAAGCGAGTGAAGCGATGCGTTCATAGACCCATGCCTGCCATTCATAAATCAAAAATTTATACTCACTTGAATATAAATATAATCAATGTTGTTAGAAAAATAAAGCAAACACTTACCATCAAACCAATTGTGCACCCATCAATGTATTTCTTGATTTTTTCTCCACCTACTCCTATATGATTCTTTATATCTTGGACAAGAAAATTGTATGCAACTATGCCCCATGCATATAGACCAACTCTAGAAAAATTATCCAAGTATGGTAAGAGAAATTGTGGAGTCCAATAATTTGATATTGGAACAGAAAATAATTAAAAACAAAAAGTATGTACAACCTACAAAAATTATTCAAGTCCTCCTCACTATCCACATATACATGCTCCTCAAACTTTTTAGCTATTTCAGATCTAGTAATATTCTATAGCTTTCCAAAAAAAAAGGGCTGTCAAAGGTTGAAGACTTCATCTTCAATGTTATATCCACAGATTGCCCCACATATGGCAACCCTAAAACCATAAAAAATTCAGCTATAGAAAATGAAACTTCAAACCCCTTTGAAAAATGAAATGACAGCCTTTTTAGGTCAAACCTCCTCAGTATAGCTTCAAGCCAAATGAAGCTTGAACTTAACTTTGGCATATCCATGTAAATATAAAAAGGGGTCTTCTTCAATGCATCAAAATATTTTGACCCCATCTTGGACTTTACAATATCCAATTTACTCTAAAAAGATTTGGGTGGGTGGGGGGGGATGAGAGTAGACCTCAAAATGTCTTAACTTGGCTACAATTAGATAAAGAAAAATTAGTATATAAACAGATAATAAACTAATCCTTTTAGAAAATGTGTACTGACAACTTGAATGTTTTGTACTACAAATGCTTCTAAAATATACTTCAAAAACATATAATATATTATATTATACTTTCAGTTAGAGTATATTTCAGGATTAAATATTTTATACTACAGAAGTTTCTAAAATGTACTTCAGAAATACATAATATATTATACTACACTTCCAGTTAGTGTATACTTCAGGCTTGAATATTTTATACTAAAGTTGCTTCTAAAATATACTGCAAATATACAGATTATATACTAAACTTTCATTTAATGTATATTGTAAACTTGAATATTTTTGTACTAAAGATGCTCCTAAAATGTACTGCAGTTTCATTAATTATATACTACGCTTTTGCCTAATGTATTCTCCAAGCTTGAATATTTATACTGCATTTGCTTCTAAAATGTACTGCATATTATATACTAGACTTTTTCATATTGTATACTGCAAACTTAAATATTTTATACTACATTTGCTTCTAAAATGTACTGCATGTTATATACTAGATTTTTTTTTAATGTGTACTGTAAGATTGAATATTTTATACTATATTTGCTTCTAAACTATACTGCGGTTACACAGATCATATACTACACTTTTGCCTAATGTGTACTGCAAGCTTAGATGTTTTCTTCTATAGACAATACATTACTGCTTTCAAATAGTTTTACCATATAATTTTACCATAATATAATTTTAGGTAGAAAGAAGTATAAACCCCAAAAAGGTGAAGTCCAACTTTCATACTTTTCAAGTACAAATTAGAAACTTTTCATCTCACAACAAAAATCATATGTATATCAAATCGGTTCAAGTGTTTAACGACTAAAAAGTGAATAAAAACCCTAAACACTGAAAAATCACTAACATTTGAAACTACAAGTTCAGAAAACATACCTATGTTTATTTTGTTCATTTCTTTTTGCACTCGACTTCTTTTTGTAGATGTTTTTCCTTCCATAAACGCAGAAAAATGGCAGAAATTTTGGTGTCTTTTTTTTTCTATTTTCTTTTCAATTTTTCTTCTCTCGTTCTCGCGTCAATGGCGGAGGAAGAATGATTTTGCACCCTTTTATTTTTGAGCCTCGAGAAGTCATTTTCAAGCAAATAAAAAAAGAGGAAAGCGTTCTTCTTGATTATAGAAACGCATTTCTCAAGTATTTTTATTATTTTTTCCAAATACAAGGGTATATAGGTCTTTTTAAGAGATATGCAGAGTGATTCCTAATTTTTGTGAAAAAGTGGAGAGTTTAGTGTGTAAAAATTCAAATGGAGACTGAATACTAAAATGGAAGTAAGATTAGGGAGTTTTTTCTAATTAACCTTTTATTTAACCATAACTAAAATTTAGAAAAAAACTAAATTTCTAATACAACAAAAGTTCTGCATAGGAAATATTTTAAAATAGTATATATTACATATACGTAGATATATAAACATATATATATTATTTACATATAAATATGTTTGTATATAAATATATATATATATACAAACATATATATGTATAGCCACCCCTACCCCCAACCTGAATTTGGGCAACCGGCCATGGCCAACGGTCACTTGGCCAGGCTGCCAGATTTGCCATTGGCCGGTAGCTGCCTAGCTCCGGCCATGGCCAGCCAAGCTATGCTATGGGGATGTGGGGTTGGAGCGGAGGTGGGGCAACGGGTTGCTGGGGGCTGGCATGAAGGTAGGCGGTAGGCTGTTGAGGGGTAGGGGGGGAGGCATCAGGGGTGGGGGTTGTTGGGGAGGAGGAGGAAAAGAGTTCCCTTTTTTTGTTTTTTTAAATTATTTTATTATTTATATTTTACTTAAGTTATCAAATATTAATTTAAGCATCAATATTAAGTATTAATTTAATATTATTAAAAAAAATAATTAATTTTTTTACATATTTTATTTATTTAAAATTATTTCATTATATTATTCAAAATAATTTAAATTAGATCAAAATGATTAATATTATATTAAAATAATTAAAATTACCAAAAATTGCGTGTCCAAATTTATCAAAATTATATTGCTAGTTTAAATTATTAAATTTTCTTAGTTTTTATTATTAAATTATTTTAATCCTATATTGTATGTAATTTAAAATTATAAAGTTATATTATTTAAGAGATGGATTTAATTTTTATTTTTTCTAATTTTTTATTTATTTTTTTATTTAATAAAATTATTTAATTAAATTTGATAAAACTACTTCAGATATGTCTATAATTTTAAATTTTTATTTTTTAATTCAACTTGGATTTAATGATGATTCAATACATATGAAATTTTATTAATAATAAAATATATTCAAATGTATCATGAGTAATTAAAATAATATTAAAATTACCCCCCAATTGTATGAAAACTATAACAAATAGGCTTAAGGATATTTCTATTGAAAAAATAATCGAAATAATTATCAAAGGATATTTTTAAATTTTCACATAAATTTTCAAATGACATTAGCAAATTGTTAATGAAAGCTAACTTCAATTGAGCAAAATACTAGGGGCTCCTTGTCATTTGTTTGGGTTGATATGTAAATGTATCAAACCTTAGGGGTTTATATGTAATTAATCCAAAAAAATATTAAAAGTATTAATGGGTTTTTTCATAAATAAATCAAATTCGAGGGTTTTTTTTAAATTTAAAATAGTTTCCATTGAGGATTTAATAGAAATTTGGACGGAGGACCAAAAGTGCTTTAAAAAATATGAAATTTGGACTAAAAATGGTCAAATGCCAATTTGTGGGACCAACAGTGCAAACGTAGTTATGTTATGGGACTAAAAATGTAATTTTTCCCAAAGTGAAGATTTGTTTTCTTAAATATAAAAGTATTTGTTAAATTTTAGAGTGTAATTTTGTTAAAAATACACGCACACACACACATATAGGTTCATTCTCAATGGATTGAGAATAGCTAAACCCATAAGAGAGGGAGAGAATAGTTAAATCTATCCTTTTGGGAATGGAGATTCTGATGGGAATGTGCATTTTCATATCTAAAATTATACCAATCATAGATTTAGAAATAGACATGGGAATGCCCATTCTATTTTCACCTCATTCTTACATATCAATAATACCATTAGGGAATGTTTTGTTATATTTTGACAGAATAATTTTGTTTTGCTAAATCATAACAAAATATGCATTTATTTTCTCTTTAAAATGTTAAAATAAGTTTTTTCTAAAATATCATCGATCTTCTATCCATCATTATTTTCAAAACTTCTCTATCTTTCCATATATATACATAAATATCATATATAGTTTATTATCATTCTTATAATTAAAAAATTACTTAATTTTATTTTTACCCCAAAAATTCAATAAAAAAGTATTGATTTGGCCGCTACAGTAAAACATATCTCCTCCAACACATAAAGAAATGTGCCAACACTATCCAAAATAAATTTTCAACCATTCCTTATAATAGGAAAAATTGTAATTTTAGTCCTCGAACTATGCCCTATTGAGGAAAAAGTACACTAATAATTTTCATTTTTCGATTTAGTCCTTTTCGGTGATCAACTTAGCATATTAAGGGCAATTTTCCACAATTTTAAGATAATTTGGTGGAAATTGCATAGAATCTCGTCGGTGTTATGCATGTGCATCTCACATGACTCCAAAATTGAGAATTTTGCGATATCTAACGCTAGTTAAACAAGTCAACCGTTTATATGTCCTTTTTCACCATGTAAACTAGCCATTTGTACACCATGCCCACATCAGCTAAAAAAGTCAAATCACCCATCATTAAAAGAAAAAAAAAGGAAACCAAATCAAGCATAGTGAAAGAGTAAAAAATGTTAAACCTTAAATTACTAACATTAATGAGAAACAAAATGTAAAAGAACCAAGTGCTGCTCATTTCACCAAAAAATCCTAAGTATCCACAATCGAAAAGCCTTAATTTTCTCTCATTGTCAAAGCCACTGAAAAACCTTACATTGCACCATGCAATCACAATAGAAGGAATATTGAAGTTCGAAAAATGTGAAATCGCAGTCTGGTAGAAGGAAATTGGAATTTGAAAAATGGCTTTGGAATGTTCTAGAGACACAAAGGTCTCCCCTTTCTCCATACGGTAAGTTTAATATTTTCTATTATCTCTTTATGAGTTTAATGTTAAATGAGGAGTAGGTCTACTGTCATTTTGTAGAACGTGATTAATATTTGAAGAATCTTTTTCCTACTTTATGTAAAAAGACGTGTTTTGAAATCTTGAAATGTGTGTTTATTTTTGCACTCACTATTTTCATGGTCCCATATATTTGTTAATTGAATTGATAATGTTTTTGTATAATTATGCGGACCCTCCGACATTGAATTGACTTTATTTGTCTTTTTTTATTTTTTTAGCTTTCTTGCATGTATGCTAAGGACTTGAACTCAAGTTCAATGACTTTAGCAATAATGTATGGAGGGAGTTTATTTTAGTTTTGAAAGGAAAATATGTTGGGGGCATTATTGTGAAATATGACTATCTATTTGACAAAAAAATGTGCTTGAAAGCTCTTGATATATTCTATGATAACATGAAGTGGAATAAGTCTAGGAAATATTATACAAAGCTGAATAGTGGCTTTAAATTGCTAAAGGATGGTAGTGAATTAAAGAAATTATGTATGAGTCATGTTAAAGCAAACAAGAGACAGGTTTACATATATGATGATTGTGTTGTGCTAGAAAATGATTCTCTGAGCAACTATCCTCTTAATTTAGTTAATGAAGCTCCTACAAGTCTAGTAAATGAAATGATAAGGATGGGATTACTTATTTAGGTTTAGATAAGAATAGTGATGAGGATCTAGGGTCTGAACCTGATGATGATATAGACACACATTCTCAACTTGATACTTATGCGACTAAACTTGGTGTACGGTTACCATCTCAAAATGAAACTTCCTTAATTGAACCCTCTCCAATTGAACCTTCTCATGTGGCTAACCTACCTTCTCAAAATGATAACATATTAGGGAGTTCATATGAATCTACAAGTGTAGATTTAAACAACGTTGATCTAGATGACTTAGATGTTGTGACTAGGGACACTTATGACATTGAGTACAAAAGTGAGGATGAGAGTGAGGATTTAAATCTAAAAGATTTGTTGTTTGAAAAAAAATATTGATGAGGATGTGGAATGGGTAGGAAATGAAGAAAAAAATGGTAAGTGGAAGTGGGAAGTGGGAAGGATAATGGGACTGTGATGACGATAGTGAATACAAGGATGACATTGCTTGGAATAGTGGGGTTGAATTAGATGAAGTAGCTTCTGCCAAAGAGCCACCTAAACCTATTGCACCTATATTTAATTCTAAGAAGCCTTTTTCATTTAGATTTTAGCTAGAAATGAAATTTAAGGACAAGACGGAGCTTAGAAAAGTAATACATGCTAAAGTTGTCTAAAATATGAGAAACTTGAAAATTAAGAAGAATGAAAAAAGTAGAATGTATGCCAAATTTGATGAAGAGGATTGTGAGTGGAAGCTCCATGCATATAGGTTAATGGATGAATCAACATTCCAAATTCTAACATATAACCCTGTACACAAATGTAAGCTAGCAATTGATGTAGGCAATGTGAAATCAAGCTACTTAGCTGACAGGTTTGTTAAAAAGTTAAAGGCTGACCCAAAGAGATTAACAGAAGGTCTTAAGCTTAAAATGATAAAGGCGGTTAGAGTTGGAGTCTCTTGAGATCAAGTTTATAAGGTTAAGAGGAAAGCATTGGAAATGATTAAGGGGACACTGATTTGTAGTTCACCAAGTTGTTGGACTATATAGCTGAATTGAGGAAAACCAATCTAAGGTCCACAGTGATTTTTTGAATGGAGGACAGCTCAGGTTCAAAGATATTTTCCCACTTTTATTATTGCTTTGGTGCTTTGAAAAGTGGGTTCATAGTTGGATGTAGGCATATCCTAGGAATAGAAGTTTGTCACTTAACTAGACCACATAAAGGCGTGTTTCCGATAGTTGTTAAAATTAACTCCAACAATAAACGTTATCATGTAGCACATGTCATGGTTTTAAAGAACTCAGGTGACAACTGGTTTTATTTCTTAACACTTTTGAAATAAGATTTAATCATAGTAAGCCCACATGAATTTACATTCATGTCTGACAAACAAAAAAGGGTGATACAAGCTTTTAAGGAGGCAGTTCCAACTATTGAGCATAGGTTCTTTGCGAGGCATTTGTGGAAGATTTTGAGTAATATTGGTTTCAAAGGGTTGGAATTTAAGAATGCTTTATGGAAGGCTACAAATAGCATAACAGTAGACTAGTTCAAACAAGCCATGAAAGAGATGGCTGATCTTGATCAAGTTATAGTTGAATGGTTCAATGACATGCCCATCATAGTGGAGCAACTCACATTTCACACTAATGTCAAAGTGTGACATGGTTGTTAACAACTTTTGTAAGTCATTCAACAAGGCAATCCTTTATCCAAGGGCAAAATTAATACTAATCATGCTTGGATGGGTAAGAGAATACTTGTGACAAAGTTGCAGAAGAATGGAGATAAAGCCACCAAGTCATGGAAATGTGACATCTGCCCTGTAGTGATGGAAATAATTGAATAACACATTAAAATTTTGATAGATTGTATACTAAGAAAATCAAATGATGCATACTACTAAATCACGCACGTGTATAAAGGCCAATACTATGTAGAATTGTAGCTTTAGATTTGCAGTTGTAAGAGGTGGGAGGTCACAGATATCCCATGTTTACATGCATGTAATGCAATTTGCAATAAGAGGGATGATCCACGCATTATATGGATAAATGTTATACTGTTAAATGCTACAAGAGGGTCTATGAACCAACTATAATAAGAGTAAATGGTAAAGATCTTTGGGGTGAGATAATGTTTATTCCTCCATTGCCACCAAATTTTGGGCCAGGACTAGAAGAAAAGTCATATAGAAAAAATAGACAATGTGAGATCAAAGGGAGAGCAACCAATAAAAGTTAAGAGGAGATAGCTTATTGTAAAGGGTAGCCACCATAAAAGTGAAGGGCATAACTCCAAAACCTGTCATCTTAAAGAAGGAAATAGCTCACAAACTGCTAAGGAGGTACAAGTGTGTTTTTAGCATTGCATTACGTTGAACTTTTACAATTTGTAACTTAAAGTAACATGTTTTTCTATGTATTGTTCTTATAGGTTAGGAGAAAGAGAAAAACTAATGAAAGTAGGGCCACCAATAACTCCACTGAAGTGCATATCATTATTTGCATTTTCTTGATGTAATGCTTATGATAAATTGCATTTGGAACTAATTTATGACCTTTGCAAGAGGTAAGGAGGCACGATGATGAAGTTGAGGCCAACAATTTAAGCTCACAACCAGCAACAACAACTAGAAAAAAGTTGATGGTGGATTTTTCATTATTATTATGTTTTGCTATTGTATTTTCCACTTAAGGTATTCGTAAACAATTTTATACATTTTACAAGCAAGGAGGAAGACTGATGAAAGATATGCCCAACAATGACCCCTTTGAGTTAGGCACACTTGTAGCATCTGCTAGGAAAATTTTTGAGGTATGCTTCTATCAATGACTGTTTTGGTTATTTGTTTGTATGATTTTCATTCTAACATATGATTTTATGTGAATTCAAACTAGGAAGAATGATGCTCAATCTAAGAGAAACATGTGGAAACAAAGCAAAACAAAAAGTGGCTAATCCTCACAAGCCCTTAATAGGGTGCCTGGACCAAAAATATACCAACAGCTGTAGCTTTCTCGAAATGATAGGAATCAGCCATCTGAGGGTGTTATCACTGAGGCATCCACATCATGAAGGAAAAAATATGTCACTCTGAGCAATTTGAACACTGTGGTGGATAACATCAATTGAAAGAAGAAGAAAAGTTGGAGAAAAAATTGAACTAAAGATAATGTAAAGACGAGATTTTTTGTGACTGCAAGAAGGGAGGAAAGTTTAAAACTTGGGCAAGTAGAAGCAAGCTTTTTGTATAAAAAATTGTGATGTTTTTGTGAATGACACAAAGGAGGAATATAGATGTATGATTCTTCTGACTGAACTATGTATCCAAAGTCAATTATTAATAGAAAATTTGCGGACATTTTGTACAAATTGTGATCAATTTCTGGGCTTTGTTTTCTACATGTTGTGATTGAACTTAATGTTGTTGGCTTATAGATTTTTGTATGTTGGTTAATGCTTCTAGTGCCTTTTACTTGATTTGGTTAATGCTTGTAAAATTTCATGTTGCTTCTAGTGCTTTTTGGTTGGTTTGGTTAATACTTGTAAAATTCCTTGTCGCTTCTAGTATCTTTTAGTTGGTTTATTTGATGGTTAATGTTGTTGGCTTACAGATTTTACTTCTGTAGTTTTGCTTGATTAATTTGTTATAACATTCCAAGATGTCATTTAGCCAAGACAAACTTCAAATTACTTGTTTGTTTGTAAAAATCCAAGATGTGTACTTGTAATATTCCATGATGTCATTTGATGGTTACTTGATTTTACTCTTTTGCTTGTTTAATTGTTTGTTTGTTCAACCAAAACAAACTCTAGGTTACTTGTAAAAATCCAAGAAGTTATTTTGCATTAATTAACTCCATGTTGTTTGATTGCTTCCTCATAAGAATTACTTTATTGTAGAATTAATCAATAACTAAAATAAATTTTCATTCAACCATCAAATATTTTATACTTTCATTAAGGCAAGACCCCAACAAAAGCATAAGTCACTACATTACATCAAGGCATAAGCCACACTTAAAGCAAATCATCCCTACATATCGCCAGCTACAATATAAACATCATGCTTTCCTACAATAACAAACCCAAGAGAGCACCATTGCCAATAAAATAAACATTCCTAAAGGATTATTTTTTTTATTTGAATCCGATCTAAGCCATGGGAAAATAAACGCAAGAGAGCACCATTGCCATTTACAAGACCTTGTTCTTCCTACTCAACTTACCAATCTTAGTTTCTATGGTGTCAATTCTTCGAATTAGACCGAGGATTATATTTTTCGATCAAATGCACATTGATGGATTAGCCTATTGGAAAAGGTCACATTTGTTACTTTACAAAAAAATTAAAATGTGCATGAATGAAGAGTTGAAGATTGGGATGAAATTGAGCTTTAACCTATGACCGTTCTTCCTCCTCACTTGATCGGGACACAAATGAAACATCCTTCCTAGGTAAAGCTCTATCCATGAAGTTCTTAGGCAAGCCATTGTATCATAAAAGCAGTCCACAGATGCTACTGACACAACTGAAGAAAAAGAAGCATTTGAGGACATTTTAGATTTTGGAGCGACTCAGAATTTTACTTTGAATTTTGGGGGCTCAAAATTGTGTTTGTGGTGATGAAAAATTTTGGAGGAATAAAATTTAGGTGCAAAGAGCAGCTTTAAGGATAAGGAAGGAGCCTTATAGATTTTCTCTCCAAATTTAGTTGATGTGGCCACCCATTTTGTGATCGTAGTTTTTTCTTTGCTGATGTTGGCTATTTAATGCCATTCAAATTGTGTTGTGGCAATTGCTACATATGTGGGCAACTGACTGGTTTAAGTAGAGCTAGATGTCGCGAAATCCATTTTGGGGTCACGTGAGCCGTACATGCATAATTTTAGAGAGATTATGTGCAATTTCCACCAAGTTGTCCTAAAATTCAAAAAATTATCCTTAATATGCTAAATTGACTGTCAAAGTGGACTAAATTGAAAAATAAAATTATTAATGTCCTTTTTTCACGGCAAGAAATAATTAGAGAACTAAAATTGTCCAAAACCACTTATACGTTCCCTAACCCTACTCCTAAAATTCATTTTCCCAAAGCATATATCATAATCACCTAAAAAACATTACCAAACATTCCTTAGCTCTTTTTCTTCTTCTTCTTCACATCACCATGAGTTGATGCAAATATTCAAATAAAGGAATTTTTGATAATTTGTAAATTTTTTCTCTTTCATCCATTAAAATATCTTTACGTGATGTATACATTTTTTTTCATAATAAAACTTTGATCTCTATTGACAATAAATTTGGTTATCATTGTTGACATGTTTATGAGAATGACTATCATATATTTATTTGCAAATCCTTTAATTGGGAACTAAAATAATATATATTCTTATCCCATATAAGAGGAACCAAGAAATTTAGGATGATATATAAACTACCTCCCCTCACTCATTTATGTGTATAGAGGACAAAACTGTCTATTAATGCATATGTATAAGACAAGATGACAAGCAATTTAATCTCTATATTTAATGATGGATAGTCATCATCACAATTCAAACATTACGTTTTGATATGGGAACATCTTGGTTCATTTTTTGACTTTTCACAATGGAAAACTGAAAACGAAATCGAACAGTTCGATTATAACCAACCTCAGTTGATTCGGTTTTGATTTTGGTTTAACTGAAATCCAATCGATTCAAGTAGAATTATTTTTCCTTCTTTATATTTTTTATATAAATTATATTTGTTTAAGGAAAAATACCTTCTTTTTTTTCAGTTGAAAGCTTGAAGTCGAAGCTAACAGTCTTATATAAAATGAAAAGAACAAAAATAATTACACCCATAACTCACAAGTCATACGTAAAACAAATATCACAATTTATGTTCCCTTAAATTCACTTGACATTTGAATTTGAGAATCTAAAAATACTTTTGATTTAATTTGTCATTTATGGACATTATAGAAGAAGAAAACAAGGTGCAACAAAAGTTTTGAAAAATCATTTAACAAGAATAGATAAATTGTAATGAAATTGATTGAGAAGAATTAATGATATGATTTTTCTTACGCAAAGAGAATTATATTTTATAACTTTTAGCAAATGATGAATTCTTGTAACACAATTATTTTATACATTGCATTTGGTGGTTACAAAGTGAAAAAACATATTAGCAAGTAAAGTGTTAATTTAGTGAATATATTATTACCAATTGCTGAACATTTTATTTATAAAAAAAATCAAATCAATAATCGAACTGAATCAAACCAGAAGTAGGTGAAATCAGTTTTCGGTTCAATTTCGATTAATCAGGCAAAAAAATTGAATCAAATCAAAAATTAAATTTTTTAGATATATAACCAAAAATCGAATTACGTATAATCCGATTCGATTTTGATTTATTTTTATTGAAATTTTTTGATTTAGAATCAATTCAATCAGTTTTTTTTTTTATTTTTCCAACCCCTAATGGCAAGTGATGCTATATATTTCAGCATGAACAATTTTCGGAACTAGGAACTCAAATGTAGATTTGGTGTAGTAAACTAAATCCAAGCTGTAGCGTCAAATGATACAGCTGATTTTAACAAGGGTGCTACTGAAATTTTTCGATGTTTAGCACTTTAAGAACCACACTTTTATCTAGCCTACCACAATCATTATTTTACTGAAACCAATATTCAAAATTAAAAAATCAACTAATTACCTTAACAGCTACATTATTTAGACACAAATACATTTCGATAAACGATGGATCTATCTGAAAAATTAATACGGATTTCTTTATGCACCTTAGGATTCGTAGGGCAGTAAATGAATATTTAAAAATTCGTTTAACGTCTATATTCATATTCGTTTATATAAAATTTATTCACATCCGTTTAAAGCGGATATTATCCGTATTCGATTAGTAGATATCCAATTATAAATAAATACGAATATGATAAATGCGTATTCGATCCGTTTAATATTCGCTCTGAATACATATTTATTAAATAATATATTATTTATATTTTTTAATAAAAATTTCATAATCCATATATGTATATATAAATTGTCATTGAAGAATTGAGAAGAAAAAAGAATAAATTTAAAATATTATTGCAATATAGAGAAAAAATTAAAAAATAAAGTTAATCAACACAATTATTATTGGTTGACTTTATAATTAACATACTTAAATGCATTATTATTATTAATAACTTTCTTTTTAACGAAATTATATAGTTTCTTTCATTAATTAAAATATAGATTTGTTATATGTTCATACATTTATGTATTTGGATATTTGTAAATAAATATTTAAATAATTGTCATTGAATATAAATGTAAAAAATAATTCAAATATGGATAAGTTTAATAAAATATGAATAAATCTAAATAATTATAATCAAATACGGATATATCCGAATTCGACCAATATCCAACGGATATAAATTCGAATATCATTTTTTAATATCTGTAAAATTCGTATTCACATTGAAATATTCAAAAAATTAAATAGATACAAATATGAAAATAATGTATCCGATCCGTTTAATATCCATTTACACTCCTAAGAATTTGTATGCAATCAATTACTTCATATATCATATTCTATGGCCTCTTCCTTTTTAATTGATTGATATATATATATATTCCTAACTCTCAAGTCAACTAATGGTCCATATCAAATTAGCATTATTTGGAAATTAAGTAGAGACGCAAGTTTGATCGTTTTCTCCACTTATTTCATCTTGTGGATATCCTCGTTCAATTTTTTTTCTCACCAACTTTGTCTTACAGCATATATATGATCGATCATAATTTGATCATATTTTTTTATTTTTCTTTATTTAACAATAAAAAGAGAGATAAAATAAGTGTAAAGAGTGATATTGATTAGACCCCAATCATAATTCAGCGCTGACATGCACTAGTCAAAATTTTTCTTTAAAAATTATCTTGACATGCGGATTATTAAGAGGAATAATTTACAACTAATTTAAAATCCACACCTTATTGGACATAGAAGGAAATTTAGTATTATCAAAGAGGTTGATAATGTATATATCCTGGGAATATAAGTACACTAGTCGAGAGGGAGTATTTGTGTGTCTTAAATCAACATCAACATCAACATCAACATCAACATCAACATCATCTTTGTTGGATTTTTATGATAATTAGGTATCAGCTGAGCCCATCTTCATAGGGATACTAATGAATCCTCGTTGTTTGTTTCGGGTTAATGATTTCAAGTAGGCGAAGTGTAGCAATCTTTTGAAAAGATTCTTGCGGCTTTCTTCGATCGTAAGAAGAAACACAATCATTAATAATCGTGATCAGTTACCTACTATTGTTGTTCCTTCTATGTTTCTTCGTTTTTTCTTGGCATCTTCCTTAAGTTGAATTAACTTTATAGCTCAAAGACCTCTAAATCTACATAATTATATTAATGTTTTCACAGGCTCGATTTATGTGTTAAAATTTTTGTAGTATAAAATAAAATATTTATTTACTTACTTTTTTAAAATAATACTGTAATCTTTTAATAATTTTTAATTTGCAAATAAAGTGCGCCATCGGCTCATTTAACGTCAAACTTCCGCAATTTCAATTCCTTTGGTAGGAAATTGCAACGCTCCTCTCTCACGTATGCTTCAAGTTGGTGATTTTGAGCCCTTTGTCATTAGTTGCCACGTCTCCAAGCCCATCTCGGCATGTATTAAGATGCCACACGTATATTTTGCTATGCTAAGCATTCGTGGGGTTTTACAGGCAAGACGAACACTCCTGAGGTATGCGTGATGAAGTAGAGGAAGAATCAATTCGGAGTTTATATGTTGTATTTCTAACCAATTGTGCTAATAAATTGGTTTCTTATTGCCCCACCTCCTTTTAAACTTTTCGGTCCTTTGCCAAGTGCTTGGTAACAATAATCATAGAGGGAATTTACATTGTTCCTCTGTATTTTGGACAATTTCGTAACAAATTAGAAAGGAAAGGTAGTCTTTGGTTTTGTTTTGGGAGTTTTGGAAGAAAAAAAATAATGTTTTGGAGAAAATATTTTGAGGAGTGGATTGCGAGAATGTGATGTATATTTGATTTTGTTTTGAATTGAAATGGTACGTTTGGTTTTATTTTGTAATGAGATAAATTGTACTGTATATATCAAATCAGTATTTTTTGTCTAGTTAGTGGAGTGAAAATGTTATTCTATATTATTATTATTATTATTATTATTATTATTATTATTATTATGTAAATATAATTGTAATGTGAGATGATATATGTATGTATGTATCTATATATATGTATATTGGTTTTAGATTGAAATGGTGTGTTTGATATTATTTTAAGAGGAAACTGTGTGTTGTATATGTCAAATCAATACTTTTTGGTTTGGTTAGTGAAGTGAAAATGTAATTTTATGTATATATAATTATAATGTGAGATGATACATGTGTGTATATATATATATAATGATTATGTCTTTCTTGAGAATGATGGAAAAAGAGTAATTCGAAATATTTTTGTTTTTATTTTCTCATAAGGAAAAATATTTTGGAGAAATAAAAGCAAATATTGTCAAAATTACTCAGTATGAATGTAAAGTAATATCTGTATTTATTTCTATTTACATAGTCATTTAGGCAAAAATTGAAAGATGATAAAAGTTGAAAATTTCTTTCAGGCTGCTTTTTTCAATTTGTGATTTTTTTTTAGTAAATAATATTCATAGGTTGCATTTGATGATTTTGTTATGACTATTTGTTTAGAAACTTCACATTAAAGAGTAATTTAATATTTTCTCACATAAATTCAAGTAGCAGTTGTTTTTCACTAAACATTCTCGTTAGATTAATTTTCACTACTTTTCTAATTAATTTAGAAAAGTTCTCCGGTTTTACTATTAGCCACTTTTAACATAATTTTTGAAATTAATTATTTTTAAAAAGTACTACAAGCTATTGCAAACATTCTCTACTAAATTTATTTTAAATGCCATTATAAGAGTGACTAATATAAAATAGTTTCATAATTACTATCTGAATGCATGCTGATGAATTTATTGTTAGAACATCATTAAATGCCAATAATTTAATTTTAAAATTCCACAACTACAAAAATAATTAATTTACGAACCACCGCGTATAGCATATTTTGAATATATGGAAAACTATCAGACAAATCAACATATTACACTATCAGTGTAAAGTTTGGCGGCTGGGTACAACTATAGTTCACTTATGTTGAAAACTACGCCTCCAATATTAGAGTATGACACATAAGCTGGCTGGGGCCTCTAATGTTCCCACAGTCGCTGTAATTTTTCTTTTAAAAAAAAAGAATTAGTCAATAGGATGAATCGCTCACCAGCCTTGTACATATATACATAGGACATTTCTGAGAAATAGTAGAGTCCTCCGTGGGTCTTTCTTCTTTTTCTTTTTCTTTTTTTCTGTTAACCTCTTTTTGGTTGTTTTTCTTCGTTTATTTCCTGGTCTTATTTTCTTCCATCAATTTTTGGTGTATGTATAGTTTTGTCTTTGAAATAATATTGAGGTTGAGATCATTTAGTCATTGAGCTTCACAAAATCTAGAAAGGTAGCTATAAAACTATGTTATATAATTTAATATTATAAGAAATGTTACATTCATATGACAAACATGAAATATTTGATTTCCAATAGAAAAAATAAAAATTAAACAATAATTATTTGTCTTCATTTTATGATGATATTGCACATCTATGTCTATATTATATCTATGGTAAGATGTTAGCTCTTATTTTAAAAATAAATTTTAAAATTTTTTGAATAAAATAAATTTTTAAAATACATAAAATGTTGGTAATAACAATTTTATAATTGATACGATAAAATTTAAATGGTTTGATAAAATTTTAAAAATAAATTAAGAAATTTTTACTTTTTTGTAAAAAAGATCATAGAATCCTAAGGGAAAATTGCTTTTTTGGTCCCATAATTTAACTATATGTGCACTGTTAGTCCCAAACTTATGGCATTCAACACTTTTGATCCAAGTTTCATAATGTTTTTTGAGTCCTCACAATTTTCAATTAAAATTTGAATAGAAACTATTATCTATTTATGAAAACCCCCTAAAATTTTATCTATTCATTAAAAGACCCACAAAATATAACATTTAACCCTTATAAAAAAAATTAAAAGATAATAAAAAAAGGAAATGAAATACCACAAAAACTCTATAAAAAAGTATTTTAAAATGAAAATATATTTATATATGTGTTGATTACGCATTTATATTCTGTATATATATTTAAACACACATATATATA
>JACGDI010001573.1:59394-99924 GCA_014898725.1 Jacaranda copaia | reverse complement strand
TGGCGGTGCAAGTGGGGAGCCAATCCAATTGCACTTTAGTTTCTTTATTTGACTATGTGCTTTATTTCTTATTTCAACTTGATATATATATATATATTAAGAATATTTAATTCTTAATTAATTATTTTTATAAGATAATATTTAATATACGTTTCATATATCAATAAAATTAAATAAGAAATAGAATATAAATTGAAATAGAAGATTTAAATCGGCCCAACAGTGAACTTAGGGGGGTTGGGGGAAGAGGGGTGGGGATTTAGGGTAGGGGAATGAAAGGGGGAAGGGGGGTGGGGATGGGGTTGTGCATGGAGAAGAAAAAAAAAACCCTTTTTCTATTATTTTGTCTTTCAAATTTTTATTTATTTATTTTTAAACTAATTTATTAAGTATTAATTTAGATATTGTCATTAGGTATTAATTTAATTATTCAAAATAATTAATTTCTTACATATTTTATTTATTTAAAATTATTAAATTATATAGTCGAAAATAATTTAAATTTTGTTAAAATAATTAAAATTATCAAATTATATATCTAAAATTGTTAAAATTATTAAATTATTTTAGATATATTTATTATTTTAATTCTATGAAGCATGTAATTTAAAATTATAAAAATTGTATCTTTTAAAAGATGAATTTAATTTTTTTATTTTATTATTCTTCACTTGTTTTATTTTAATTAATAAATAAGTTTAATTAATTAATTTAAATACGTTCATGATTTTAATTTTAATTTTAATTTTAATTTTTAATTCAATTTGAATTTAAAGATTATTCAATATTTAAATAATTTTATTAATAATAAAATATATTTAAATGTATTATGAGTAATTTAACAATGTTGAAAATTTGCATGGTCTAAAATTAAAATATTATAAATAGAACCCAAGTATGTTTGTCTAAAAAAAAGTTATCAGAGAATATTTTTTAATTTTCACGTAAATGATGTCAATAAATTTATTAATGGAAGCTAACAGTTTTTTAAAAATTTCAGACAAAGCGAAATTAGATAGTCATTGCAATTGCTTTAGGTTTATTTGTAAATGAGTCAAATTTTAGGGATTTCTATATAATTAATTCAAATAAGAATATTAAAAATATTAATATTTAACGGAATTTGTGGCATTTTCCGTCAGTTTTAACGGCAAATGACTGAAAGTGTTAGAACAATTCTCAAAGTTGGATCAAATGCGTTGAGTGCCATAAGCTCTAGACTAAAAGTGCATATACAATTAAATTATGGGACAAAAAATGTAATTTCCCCCCTAATATATTAGTTTGGAAGTTAAAAAAAAAATCCTAATATGTTAGCTTGCGAGTTTTATTAGAATTTTATAAATTTGTAATTTTTTTAAAAACATATTAGCAAATACTTTATGATATTTTTCAACATTGCTCTGAAATTCTTATAAAAATATTCTAGAAAGTTTATAAACGTATTCAATGACCATCTAAATATTTCTTATAACCAATAGATAACTTTTATTTTCCCTTTCTGCATAGAAAAATACAGAAGTACTGCTTCGTCGATGTAGTCGTGCTTGCTGGCATGAAGGTAGACATTCAGATACCTCCACAAGTTGAGTAGCAAATGCATGAGATCAGATCAAGTTGGGAAATAAGACAACAATTACATTCTTTTTTTTTAATCGTATGTTTTTTATTTGTTTGGTCCAGATCAGATTGACGTGGCCGGGGGTGACCCATTGGGACCTTCAAGCATGTTTTGGAAGATTTGATGAGTTATCTTTGGATTTCCGCCGTGGAAAACAAAAAAAAGGGAGGCATGCGTGCTATCGCAACTATTTATTTGAGACTGTCTCTTGGCTCGTAGGTCCGGACATTTAAGGTTAGAATTATAATTCTTTCAAAATGGTATTTTACTTGTCGCTCTGGCTTTCGGAATGAGACCTTCTTCGTCTACCACCTAAGTTGTATAAGAAAGGCCCAAACCCAATTATAGGGAATGATCAAATTTCATTGGATCTTTCTGCTCAAATTCAGGTAGTAATTGTAATGTGTATTAGATGTAGTTCGAGAATAACGGCGAGGCACGTCTACTAGTACATGCATAAACTACATGCAGGAGTTCCAGATACCTCTGCAATTTTCATGCCATCTTTGTCTTTTGGTAGTGATATTGGCACTTTGACAGAGTGAAAAGATAAGAATTATGCTATCATCAACCAAACTCTCTTCTTTATTGAATCCCACCACCACCCCCCACCAAAAAAAAATAACCAACAACAACCAAACTTTCTTCTTTATTGTATTTAAAAATTTTGGGAGGGATATATCTCACCATAAAGATTGGGCATAGTAAATATCATTTGGTCTCATCCCACATTAATGTATATAAATTTTTAATATATGTCAGTAGAAAAATTCCTCATCATAATTGGACTTTCACAGTTAGTAATGGATTAATTTGATCATTTTTTATACTGAACAGTATAAAAGAATTATTTTTTGAATTAATGTTTAAATATAGCACAAATGATATTGTTTTTTAAGTTTAAAGTTTCCATTTGTTGAGAAAAAATGATTCTCATAGGTATTAAATTTTAATCTTTTCTTTTTTCTGTTAACACACATTTTCAATACAAAATTCTCATTTTAATATATGCTGGCGAAGAAATTTCTTGATTCAATTGAACCTTCATATCTAGCAATAGATTAATTTGATCATTAGCAATACTGAAACTATCATGTGTGAGTAAAAATATTGTTTTTTTTTAAATTTTTCAATATAGCACATGTGTTATATTTTTACATGACATTTTTTGTTAAATTTAAAAAATTACCATAGCATTTATTTTTGTTGACATAAAAAGATTTTCATAAATAGTAATTCTAATCTTACTTTTTTTTCTTTTTTTGGTTAAATTCCAGTTCTAAAAAACTGTCATTCCAGCAGTCTTTAAATCATGTAAAAAGGATGTTAAGAATGAAGGCTGTGAGATCAAATAATGATCACAATTTTTGTATGGGATCGAATTCCTGTCCTTTTTTGGTCGGCCGGCTTCCCAACTCGCGTCAAACGATTGGATAAATGTTAGGACAGTCCGCGCCAATCAAGTCAATCCCACGCTTCAATTTATTCTTGGCGTGGGCGTCAGCTCATAGGTTCTGCTTTTATAAGGCGACTACCCAAACCATGTCCAACCAGTCCACACTGCCTGTAGTAAAATCGGCTGTATTTGGCTACATTTTAGCAAAACAACTTTCAAAATGTCAAATTAAATTTTTTTAAATATTCTCTTCTATTTTTTATTATTTTTTAAAAAAATTCATTTTCAATATATATACGTATATATCATATACATATAATATATATTTTGTTATTATTCTTATTATAAAAATATTACTCAATTCCATTTTCACCCCTAAAACCCAACAAAAAAAAATGGTTTTAACCATAAAAACTATCTCCATCCAAAATATAAACAACTATTCATCACATTTCCTAATTCAACTTCACATCCCTCAATCCCACTCCCAAAATACATAATAAAAACATACAATTTGTAACCAAATATTACCTTAGCTTAATCAAAACATACAATTTGTAACCAAATATTACCTTAGCTTCTCTTCTTCTTCTTCGTCTCCACATGTTGATGGGAATATTCAAGTAGAGGAATTTTTTATGATTTATAAATTATTCTTTCTCTTTTCCACTAGAGTATATTTTTGTAAGGTATTTTTTCATAATAAAACTACGATTAATACTTGTCAGTGGAATTATATTTTTATATTAATTGACCTCTATATTTAACAATGAATTTAATTATTATTATCGACACATTTACAAGAACGGAGATTATATATTTCTTTTCAAATCCTTTAATGGGGAACTAAGATAATACATATTCTTATTCCATGTTAGAGGAATCGTGAAATTTAGAATGTTACACAAACTATTCCTCCCCTCTAACTCATTTATGCACTTAGAGACTAAAATTAGCTATTAATACGTGTATGCAAAACAAGATTTCGAGCAATTTAATCTTTAAATTTAATGATGGATGTAGTTATCATCACAATTCAAGCATTACCTTTTGATATGGCAAGTAAGGCTGTATATTTCAGTATGGAGGCAACAATCTCCTCCCCGAAATTCTCAAAACTAGGAACTCAATTATTGTCTTAGATATGATCTAGTTAGCTAAATCCGTGCTGTAGCATCAAAAGATACAGCTAAATTGGGAATAAGTTGCTAATCAATTTTTTCAATGTTAAGCACTTTAATCCCCACACTTTTATCTAGGCTACCACAATTATTATTATTATTATTATTATTATTATTATTATTATTATTATTATTATTATTATTATTATTATAGTGAAACCAATGTGCAAAATTAAAAAATTCATTAATTACCTTAACATCTACATTATTTAGACACAAATACAATTCGATAAACAAGGAATCTATTTGAACAATTAATATGAGTTTCGTTATGCACTGTAGAATCTGTATGCAATGAATTACTTCATATATCATAGTCTAAGGCCTCTTCTTTTTTTAATTGATTGATACATATTCCTAACTCTCAAGTCAGCTAATGGTCCATATCAAATTAGCATTATTTGGAAATTAAGTTGAGACGCAAGTTTGATCGTTTTCTCTGCTTATTTCGTCTTGTGGATGTCCTTGTTCAATTTATTCTCACCAATTTTGTCATATAGCATGTATATGATCAATCATCTTTATTTAATAATTATTTACATTAATTTGATCGTATATTTTTTTCTTTTTCTTACTTTAAAAATAAAAAAGAGGAATAAAATGAATATAAAGAGCGATATTGATAAGATTGACCTAAAATATAAAAATTTAGCACTGACATGCACTAATAAAAATTATTTTTGAAAAAATGTCTTGATATACGGATCATTGAGAGAATTAATTTATAAATAAATTTAAAATCCACAACTTATTTGATATAGAAGAAAATTTAGTATTATCAAAGAGGTTGACAACGTATCCTAGGAATATGAGTACATTAGTTGAGAGGGAGTATTTGTGTGTCTTAATTCAACATTATCTTTGTTGGATTTTTTTGATAAATAGGCATCTGTTGAGCCCATCTTCATAGGGACACTACTGAATCTTCGTCGTTTGTTTCAGGTTAATGATTTTAATTAGAAGAAGTGTAGCAATCTTTTGAAAAGGTTCTTGCAGCTTTCTTCGATCGGAAGAAGAAACACAACCATTAATAATCATGATCAGTTAGGTACTATTTAATTAGTTGTCGAGATTAAATTTGTGATGATGGGTCACTTTTGTTGTTTCTTCTCTGTGTCTTTGTTTCTTCTTGGCCTCTTCCTTAAAGTTAAATTAACTTATAGCACAATGACCCATAAATCTAAGTGTATTATACTGATATTCTGATAGGCCCAAATTACGTGTTAAAATTTTTATAGTAATATTATAGTTTTCAATAATTTTAATGTACTTAAAATTTTCAATTTACAAATAAAGTGCATCATCAGTTCATACGTTGTGGCAAAATTTCAGTGATTTCAATCTATTTGGTCGGAAATTGGCACGGACCGATCGCATTTGTTATTAGTTACTATTAAAAAATGAAATTTGGGTCTAACACACATCAAAAGTTAGTTCAAGATATAAGAATTGCCAAAAATTATATATAGAAACTACAACTTATTTATTTCATCGATATGAGACACTAATACACCCCCATATACGCTCAAAAATAAATATTTGGAGTATGAAATAATACAAAATGGGTGGCTTAATAATATTGGGTAATCCAATATTGAGAATAAATGGCTTTAATACTATGTTTAAAAATGGACCGGTGGCCTAACTCACCCCAAAAGCTAGCTCAAAAGATAAATATTGTCCAAAATATATATAGAGAAACTATAACTTATTTATTTCATTGATATGGGATACTAACGGTTGCCAATTGACTTCAAATTGGTAATTTTATGCCATTTGTTATTAGCTGCCATCTGAGTGCCGCGTATGTATTTTGCATTCTTCACTGTGTAAATTTTGAAGTGTTTTTCATGCTAGTTTCATCAATTTTACATTCTTCACTATGTAACAATACTACAATTATACGTTAATCGAAATTTTAGTGATATAAAAATTTATTATATAAGTTTGTCAATATCAAAATTTGTATTTGTGTATTTTTTTTTAAAAAAAAATGAATAGCATGAATTCTAAGGAAAAAAAGTTATATTTAAGAATAATTTTTCACATTTTGTGGTTTTTTAATTATTGAATAAACCTTGGCAAAAACAATTAAAATGTCATTTTATCAACCCAATTATTCATCCAAACCATTTTTTTATTTTTTATTTTTTATTTTTATTTCAGTAGTAAATGTGACTAAAAATGTTTAAATTTATAAATTGGTAGATATTTTAGAGTTCATGAGTAAAAGAACACCTATGACAATTTTATGACTATAATAGTACCATTGAACATCTGCATACAGTACTATTTATTAAGCGTCAAACGATAACTACTAGTTTTGCATATTTTTTAATAAATTTACAAAATTAATTTTATTTTCGAAGATAATAGTCATATAATTTTATTTTTCTTTTTCTCTCTCCAATTTATCTTCTTTTTTTGTTTTTTGTTTTTCTTTAGGCCCCATTTACTTTGTTTGACAGGATGAAAAAGGATAGATGAAATATGGAATAAATTATGAGATTAAATAATAAAAAAAATATTATGTATATTTCATCAGATTATTCAAATGAAAATTAGTGGAAAATAATCATTATATTTATATTTTAATGTATTATTTTATTTATAATATATATTTTATTATTATACCTTTTGTTCCCAGTATGCCAAAAATCTCTGTGGGCGCGACTTGCCCTCCACTTCCCATTATCTCTCTCAATTTTTTTTCTCCATTCCTATGCATTATGTGTTCTCTTACAAACATCAATTTTCCCCCCCATCATTACTAATTTCGAGTTATATATTTTTCATCATTATTATTTATTCTTCTTCATTTACGAAATTTATAAATAAATACATTCAAAGAAAAAATATAGTAAAAAAAAGATAATTATTTATCATTTTAAATATTTATGCACATAAATTGAGTATGTCTTCTTTTTTTTTAATATATATATATATATATATATAATTAAACAACTTTTATTAATCAAACAACTTAAGAGATCTAGTCAATATATAAGGGGATGACCCCATCACAAAAACTTGTAGAGGCAAAAGATTAAGAGGTATTGAGAATTTCCTCTTTCTCAGCCTATTTAGCTAGATTATGAGATGCAAAATTTGGTGTTCTAGATACACTTGAATTTCGACTTAGGCCAATAATTCCAAAATCTCTTGATATCATCTGCCAGTACCAGTACCTTATTTGTCCAATTGAAGGGAGTTCTTGAGTTCACAATCATCATCCAAACTCGAGTACTTGACTGTTGTCTGTTTCAAAAGATAACTTGGTGATGCTTTCACTGATTCATAACTTTGCATGCTTCTACGGTTGCTTCAATTTCTGCAGTAAAGACAGTATGACAGAGCCCCTTTTTTATTTGTGAATAAATGACCAAACCATTTTCATTTGCCAACAAGATAATCCCATCCTCAAAGGTGGTGTCTGTATAATTAACCTTGATCCAACCCATTTTGGGTTTCCTCCATTGTGCATCGACTCTTTCCTTCTGCATTTTCATCTTCTTTTGCACTTTGTGCATCTCCATTGAGTATGTCTTGGGCTCATAATTATAAATGTTTTGAAAGTTAAGAAATAATAATAATAATAATAATAATAATAATAATAATAATTCACCCTTCAGACCCTATCCCCAACCCCCAACCAATGGCTCTCTTTTAACTGAGGTTTGGTCCTCCAAGGCTGAAAGACAATTCAGAGTTGATGCAGATGCATACATCACATCAGTGAAACCTTATCTTTTCCATCCAACAAAAAGCGTTCCCTTTTTCCATTTGACATCTTCTCTCCTTACCAAACCTAATCTTTATGTTTTATTTTTAACACAGGTTTGTATATTAAGAGTTTTTTGAAATTCAAACTTTTAAAGCTTATTTGGTTTCATTTTTTTTAAATTTTAAAAAAATAATTCATGAAAATGAGTTTGTGCTTGGATAGATTATTGAAAAAATAATAATTGTACTGAGTTTAATTAGTAGCATGTAAATTGAGAGACAGTAATATTGATAATAGAGAAAGAAGATATATAAGTTATTCAAATAAGATATATTAGTTATTTGGAAAGGTGTGTTGAAAATAAAAATAAAGAAATATTGGGTGAAAATGTGTATAAAATAATATATTTTAATTTTTATGTAGTAAAAAATGTAAAAATAAAAATTTAAAATAAAATCAAATGGGATCTTAACTTTCCACATTATGTGAAAAACTTGTGCAATTGTGTCACAAATCAATCATACATCTTTAGCAGCACTTTAGTTGCATATAGATTTGATTAATTTGCTTGGCCATGACAAGATGAGGCAATTGTTAGTTTTCGGAGTTTTCACTCACATGAAAAATAATTTAATAATTTAAAAAGAAATAAAGTTTTGATTTTTATCTAGTTGATATATTTATATATTTAATTTTGAATTTTTTACAGTAAAATTTTATTGTTTAGAATAATAATTTAGCACCTCAATACTCAAGTAAAAGTAATAAACGAGTTGAACTTAAATTCTCAAATTTCACTTACCAAAAGAAGCTACTATTGTAAGAAAAAATATATAAAAAGTACAAAGCACATATTTTCTTCAACACGCATCAAAAACCCATTGCAAAATCAAATTATTCCTATAGTTTCACGATGAAATTAAAGAATAAAATATTTTAAATAATACCCATTTTTAGAATATGGTCCACCCCGTTCAGCCCATCTTTTCATTTAAGTAGCATAATATTGATAATGGGATAATATTCTGGATGAGTTGGTAGTTGGCCACTTGCCATAAGATGGGAACCTCAAAAGAAAAGATGGAGGAAGCATTACACACTATGCCTATTCAGCAATCAACTGAGTAGCTTTTCAATATATTATTAATTATTAATAATAATAATAATAATAATAATAATAATAATAATAATAATAATAATAGAGAATTGAGACCAAAATAAATTATTTTCAGGCTGATGCTTTTATTTCACCCCCTAATTTTATTACAACATTTTAGCACTTTTGGTGCTTTCTATTGACTTGATGACACTTATTGTTGCACTAAACTAATCTATGGCTTTGGGTGAAACTGAAATTATGTCTGCGTGGAAATGGCATGTCACATTATATATCTCCATTTTACATAAGCATTAATTTTATTTTATTTTTTTTAAAGTAACATAAGCATTAATTTACAAAAAGAATATTGCCATATTTTTCTGGTGAAAATAAAAAGAAGTTTATAACATGTTTGCAATCCCTATATTTTTCAAAAGAAAAGAGAAAATGAAGCTGGAATGAAAACAATAAATTTAGAGCATAATATAGGAATGTTCGGTTATGTTTTGTGGTGTTTTAGATTGTTTGTTTTGATAAAATAAATTTTGAGAGAGGGATTGGAATACATCTCTTGTGAATCAAACAAGGCAAGGAATTTCATAAAGAAAACATTGAAGGGTACAATTTTATCAAGAGACCTTCAAATAAGTCAGGAAGGTCAAGACACCAGAATAACAAGAAGATGAACAATACTATGATCTTGCTGATCCTTTTATGGTTTCCAGAGAATAGTTGTCTCCGCGATCATGGAAGTAACAACGTAGGGATCCATGTTAGAAGCTGGCCTCCTATCCTCAAAGTAACCTTTGCCAGCCCTCTCAGTGTCCCTTCCTACCCTTATGGAGGCTCCTCGATTTGCAACGCCCTATAAACAGAGAAGAACTCAGAGGACAAGAAAAGCATTTCTTTGATGTTGTAATAACCAAACTGAAGAGATCACATGTTAAGATTCTAAGCAAGTAATTTTTAGCAACTGAGATAAATGTAAAGAGAACCCAAATTTTGAAAATGAATGGTTTTGCATTTGAATTGTAGCAAAGTGATTACCCATAAGAAGGTGTTTATGTCGGCAGTTTCATGCCTTCCAGTAAGCCGGCGTTCGTTGCCTTCACCATAAGCAGAAATATGTTCCTTGTGCCTCAAACCAAGCTTTTCAATGGCCTTTTTAATGACTTCATAACCTCCATCCTCTCTCATGGACTTGGTGCTAAACAAAGTTTACGGCAATTATGTGGGAAGTTTAACTATGATAAGATGCATAGAGAAGAAAATAACAGGGGGATTGCAGAAGTGAACCTGTAATTCGTATGGGCACCGGCTCCATTCCAGTCACCCTGACATAGAGACGATATTATTATTACAACGAGGAAGAAAGAACAGGTGATCCTCTATCTAGCATTCTAGCTTTCTCCTATTGACACCATAAAAACAACCATAAGTTTGATAGTGATTCCACTAAAACAGTAGGATAGATCTGACCTGGATGGGCTTTGGATCAAAAGAAACGACAACCCCCGCAATCTCAGTGATCCTCTGTTGATATACAAAGAATACGTGTAAAAATGGGCATTTGAAATTTGAGAAAATCTAAGAAATATTTGAGGGGACTTCGATAAGAAAAAATGCTTTATGTTTGAATAATTTGCAAGTACCTCAAGAATGTAACGGGCCACCCAGACCTGATCAGCAGCAGAGATTCCCACAGAAGGTCCAACTTGAAATTCCCACTGTGCAAGAAGCAGAAGCATAAGATACAAAGAATTGACACGGAATAATTTGGTGTTACGTTAGGATGTAACTTTGTTGCCGAAAAACTAGGTATTTGAGATTCTATAATGTTATTACCTGACCAGGCATAACTTCTCCATTGATGCCACTAATGTTGATACCAGCATAGAGACATGCTTTATAGTGTGCATCAACGATATCACGGCCGAATGCCTTGTCAGCACCAATCCCACAGTAGTATGGTCCCTAAAGTAACGGAGGATGAAATTTATTCTAACATACAAATTCATCCTAGGATTAGACTAATAATTACAGTAATTTCAGTCCTAAAAAGCATTAGATGCAAAGAGATTGTTAGAATCCCTTAATAATCAAAAAAAGCTACTACCTGAGGACCTGGGAATCCTCCCACAGGCCAGCCCAGCGGCCATTTGACATCTTTTCGTAACAATGTGTATTCTTGCTCTATGCCATACCTGTATTTTAATATGTCAAGAAATTTCTAGTTCTTTTTGTTATAGAATTTCAACAAAGATATAGCAAGCTATTAGAACAGAAAAGGAAATCAGATCATACCAGGGTTCCTCAGCAACAACCTCAGGGTGGCTAAATATTTTGGCCGCATTATATCTCTTGTTTGTTGGAATAGGTTCTCCGGCTGGAGTGTAAGCATCACACATGACCTAGGAAAACAAAAACACACAATTGGAAAATTTCATGCATCATGAAACATGGTCGGTTCGTTAACATGCAAAATTTTGATAGAAAGTACTTACAAGTATGTGGTTTCCTCTCCTGAATGGATCAGAGAAAATAGCCTGAGGGCTGCATAGGAACCAAAACAAAAACAAAACTGTTAAGCCAAATTTATATCATAGATTATGAAAAGAAGAGTTCAAGAGGGTTTAACTTAAAGAGAAAGGCAAAGGAAAATTACCAGAGAATAACTTCACTGTCTTTTCCGGGGGCTTGACCTGTGCTAGACCCATCATAGTTCCACTTTGGAAGCCCTGAAGGACCACTAACTGGGCCAGAGAGAGTCTGAATTCATAGCATATAGAAATTAACAACTAAATTTCATGGAGAACTTTAGAAAACATTATGAACAAATCGTTTTCTTCTAGTGTGTGGGCGTGGGTGGAAAATATTTTACCCTGGCCTTGCTTCGGAGGTCCATTCCAGATCCACCAACCCTGATGAATGATCAAAGCATGCACATTAGAGAAAATCAAAACCTTTCTGAATATAAAAGAACACTTTTTATCAAGAGCCAGTTCAGAGGAAATTAAAGAAACACCAATTAAACAAAATGACATAAAAAATAATAATAATAATAATAATAATAAAGTTCCAAAGTTTAAGGAGATGCACAGTACAAGTCATTATATATATATATATATATATATAAAATAAAAAAATAAATATCATTCTTGTTTATATAAGAGAAACTTGGATCAAAACCACACCTACAACAGCATAATGCGAGAACATTAAATTACCATTCATCAACACAACCAACAAAAATATGCATAAAATCACTTTCCACCAAAAAGAAGCGAAGCCCACCAACCAAAACCACCCAAGACTTGCAAAAGATCGTACCACAGGGATCAAGACACCAAGAAAAAGGGGCTATAAATAGACTCAAAAAAAGAAAAGAAAAGAAAAAAGAAAATCTTGAAAGAACTGACCATATGTACTCAGCAATGGATTTCTCAGTAACTTCAGAGAGGTTCAAGTTGACAAGATCATTGAGCAAAGACATGTTTCCTTCTTCACAAGAAACAGAGCGATTTTTGAATCCTATCTGCTCGAGGGGAAATCCAATCCACCAGCGTGTTGCTATGGATTGGAGGGACGGCAAGAGGGGTTCCATTTATAGCCATTATGGCGTGGAAAATTATGGAAGGACTTTACAGATTTTCTGAATATTGTTATAGTAAATTGTATTTAGACAGGCAAAGATGACGCTGGCACATTTAGGCAAATAAAATTTTAAAAATGGTTCAAATTGAGTTTAATTGAACTCAAATTAATTAATAGACATGAATATATTTTTATTTTTGAATTTGCACCTAAACACACATTTTCATTAGAATTTAAATCACAGATCTTACACTTATATATGAATAAAGTGTTTTTGAACCAACTGACTACTCAAAAAAATAATAATAATAAAATAATATCATTTGCTTTTTTTTTTTTAAGAAATACGATAGGTTTAATATGTCAATTGTTATAATTTAAAAAACAAATAAATAATTATATGATAAATATAAATTATATATGATTAATTAGGTTCAATTAAATTAAATTCCGTGCTAGATTAAAGAAAAATGACTAATTATGTGAATGATTAAATTTGATTGCTCTAATTTGATATATATGGAATTTGATTATGTCAGATTTCATATAAAATTTAAGAAAAATTATTGATCACATGAAAAATATTGTGTATTTTATGTGATTTATTGAATTTAACTAAATTTAAGTTTATTACAATTAAAAATAAATAACAAGATATAACAAATATCGTAATTAATATATAATTAGTTTTTGTATGTTTTACCTACATGCTCATATGTGAAGATCATTTAAATTTGAACTCCAAATTTTATAATATAATTATACAAATAATGTCATTCAATGGCTTGTAGTCCAATGACATTAATATCCTCATTATATGGAAGGTTTCGTATTTGAACTCGAATGAGTTTGAGTTCCTTTGTGCATCTAGTTGTGGGGTATTCTATTAACTTGTTGTGCAAATAAATTTTTTTTATTTTTTTGAGAGAATATTACAAATAGACAACACAGTACAACAAGCCAATGGAATCCAATTATCAAATCAATTAAATTAAAATATAAACTCCATAATTACAATCAGATGCATATATAAGATGCATAAAGAAATTTATTCTGATTCAAACACAAGACCTCCCACATAATAGTGGGAATTAATACCACTGAACTATAAATCACTAGACATACAAATAAATAATCTTTTTAATTTGATAAAGTATTTGTAATTCTCTTAAAAAAATTAACCAACAACATATAATCAATTAAATTCTATTAAACCTAACTTGAATAAAATTAAACTCATTCATCAATTAATTAAAATCAATACTAAAATGATCAAGATATGGCGAAATTGTTTGATGGTATCCTCATACGATGATGGGATGATGATAATAATAATAATAATTTTTAGGAATCTTTTATTTAAACAAATGAATTTATCACAAAAGTATAAATTACTCCGTGTCGATATTTCTGTGCATTGGGACCACTTCCTTTTATTGTCAGTTAGTGTTAGATATGTATACAATGATATTGATTAATAGGATTTTTTATTTTAAGATTTTACATTAATTAGTTATAAAATAGTAATTTACTTAAATTCAGTTGAATCTATTCTTATTTTCTACCTTTTAATCTATTTATTTATTTTAATACTGAACTTCTACACGCTGCAGAATGAGGAATAAGATACGGTATTCGTATTCTAGATAGAGCATACTCGAATAAGTTCCTCTTCCATGGGAGGAATTTTTCATCTTCTTCACATGTCAATTGTCCATTCTATTTATACAATTGCTTGTGCTGTGTGCTTAATGGTCCCCAAATATCATTTATTTTTTCAAAGGAACACTATTCCTATCACGTGGAGTCAGAAGTTCAAATTCGAATTGGCTTTTTATGTGCACAAAAATGTGTAAGTTGTATTTTAATTTAATTGATTCGATTTCAATCATAAAATAATATTATTTTATTAAAAAAATAAATTCATTATTACAAGTTCTTAAAAAACAACATAAATACTATTCACTTATCTCACCACGCTTCTAAATTATTATTGAGTAAAATTATTAAGTCCGAATAATTATATTAAATGTTTAAACTTTTTAATTATGAACAATTACGTCAAAATATTAAATATCAAATTAGATAGACGTAGGCGCTTACTACACTGATTAGCATATATGAGTCTTAAAGCCTAGACCTCTTAAATTTGATACTTTGATTGGAACTGTTAAGAAAAAGAAAAAAAAAAAAAACACCATAAATCATCATCCAATCTGTTTGTAAATTTTGAGAACGTGATTGGATCGATTTTGGTATAATTTGACCTGAGATTTTTTAATTAAAATAAATTGTGCACAATTCACGTTTTTATAAATTCAATCCAACGTTAAATCTAAAGGTCACGATCATGATTGATTCCCAATTATTCTAAAATAGGATTTCAGTTTTTTTGTTCGGGTGTATGTTTGTGCGCACACTCTTAAAGTTCACTAAATTTGAACCCCCAAGCTCACATTTTATATGTGATTAATGTCATGATTTGGCCAAAAATAGAGATGGGAATAGGTCAGGTTACTCATCAGGGGCCTATGCCCTAGTTTATTTAATAAAAAAGTTAAGTCAAGGCTTAAAAATTAACCTTTTTAACTAAATAAGTTGGGTTTAGACTTTTTTAAAAGCTCGCAAAGTCTAACAGATCGGCCCGTTTATTCTGTTTTATATAAAAAAATTAATATTAATAATATAATATTAAATAATTAAGTCAAATTTTTCAATAACAAAATATATTAAGTATCAATAATTTTTATTTTATAATAATAGTTATAATATAAGTTTAATACTTATAATAAATTAATTGTATCTAAGTTATCATTACCATCACGTACATACATTGACTAATATGGTAACAACATAAATATTGTTTCAAATCATTTAACAATTTGTTGTCACTAATTATTATTACCATCACATACATATGTTGACTAATGTAGTAACAACATAAATGTTGTTTCAAATCATTTATCAATTTGTTGTCACTAATTATTATTATTATAAATTTATCATTAACTGACAATCGTAATAAAACATAATTATCGTATTACTAATTTTCAACAGTGAAGACTTTTATAAAATTCTATATGTTTTTTAATATTATTTTAGACTTAGATTTAAGCTTTCGTGATTATGCATATGTTATTTATAATTTCAATTGTTCTATAGTTACAACTTATAAGTTTGAATATTTTAAAAATTTTAATTTATTTAATTGAAATTTTAGAAAAAGATAGGTTTTTAGGTAGGCTTTCAGGCTCTGCCAATACTTTAAAAAATTTTAAAAAGCTTAGGCTTAGGACTTTCAAGCTAGGCCAAGATTTAAAAAATTATTAAAAAGGCTAGGTTTAGGCCTAAAAAAGCCTATCATAGATAATAAGTTAAGCTAAGGCTTATCATTTGTATAATAGACCTGAACTATTTAAGCAAAAGTCTAGCATAACCTAGCCTATTTCTACCCCTAGCCAAAGGCTAGATTAAGACTTGTCATTTGTATAATAGACTTTGACTATTTAAGCCAAAATCTAGCCTAACCTAGCCTATTTCCACCCCTAGCCAAAAGCAACTTAGCCTCTATTGAATTTGAGCTCACAATGTATATATTTGTGAAAATGACAGCTTAAGGGCTAGTTTGGTTTGATTTTTAAGTTATCTTATGATTATTTATCATAAAATAGTTTGTATGATTATTTATCATTGCTATAGTTTGGTTGGCATGATTATTTTTATGTGATTCACATGATTGTTGATTGTTGTGCTTGATTTAACATTAGAGCATCTTGATTACATTTAGTAAATTATCTTTTTTGTCTCTTACTCAAATATAAAATCCATAGTTTTAAAAATTAAAGGGTAAATAGATAATTTCAACACAAGGAGTAGACCTATGGATAAATAATCCCATGGGGGGTAGTATGTTAATTTATCATGGGAATTGCACATATAAATATGTGCTTTTGATATTCGTGCGGACATTAGTGTTTATTATCATTCCAATCAAACTAGCCCTAAGAGTTTACCATCAAATTACTCATTTGTCCATCAAGCATAAACTAATTATATTACAAAACAAATAAAAATAAGATAGATTTATTCTTGAATTCACAACAATCATAGAAAATGTCGTGTTTGTTAAAATCATAGACCAAAAATAATTGGAAGTCTATACTATTATATATAACATAATTTTGTGCTTATTTAATTGTGCAATTGTGATTCTAATTAGGGGTGTAAATGAATATTAAACGGATTGGATATATTATTTTTATATTCATATACATTTAACTTTTCGAATATTTAGATACATATACAAATTTTACGGATATTTAATAATAATATCCGAATTCATATTCGATGGATATTAGTCGAATTCGAATATATCTATATTCGATTTTAGTTATTTGGATTTATTTATATTTTATTAAACTTTTCCGCATTCAAATTATTTTTTTATATTCATATTCGATAACAATTATTTAGATATCTATTTACAAATATCCAAATATCTGAATATATAAATTTATAACAAATATATATTTTAATTAATAGAAGGAACTACATATTTGGGTTTTTGTCTGCATGTCAAAATTTTAGAATTTTGAGTTTTTTATTTCAATCAAAAAAATTCCATTAACTATTTATTTATTTTATATTTTATTTTAATATGATTAACTTATCTATTATAACTAAAATATTATGTTGTGTTTATCCATAATTGTAATATAGATTTCTACATCATAAGATAATTAAAAAATATATCTATTAACATATTTTTATCGCATTAAATAAGTTTATAATTTTAAAAAATATTTTATAAGCACCATATTAATTACTCTTGTCACAAAATTCTATCTTACAAATTTAATTACCACAAGATTAATACATAAATATTTTCTTTTATTAATTATTCTTTTATATTTTATTTCTGCATTATTCATAGTACAATTATATATTTTTAGTTGTAGGGCCTCTTTTCCTAATTAGGACAATATAATAATATTTTTTTAATAAATTTACAATTCATTTCGTAGAATATTTTTAATATTTTTTTACAACACATTTTTATATCATTTTTGTTTTATTTTTATATTAAATTAATTAGATGCTTTTCTAATATATTTAAATATTTTATCAATGTTATCACTTTATTATTTTTTTCAATATTTATTTAAAATTAAAGTTCTTATGGCCAACTATGGATTGTAATTTTTATATTACTTAACAACAATAGCATGGAGTACTTTTTTATTTTAATGAATTATATTTTATGTATTTATTTTCAATACTATTTTCAAATATTTTTGTATGTTCATACAAGAATTTATCTTTGATATTGAATTTTTATTTTATTATTATTATTATTTTAGTTGTACCTCTCTCAATTTATCTAGATAAAAAAATTATATATACTTCATATTTGAGTAATGTGCCTCAAATAATGTCATGTTCTGAAACATTTCAAAATAATATAATTTTATTAATTTGTTAAAATTATTTTAGTTTTCTTTTCAAGTGAATGAAGAAATAGTATACATTTTTCTATAAAATATTCATTAAATATATTATCATTTGATTTACCCATTTCTAATTATGTGCATATAAGAACGAATTTTTTATTTTTTGTATATAATATTATGTGTTTTGATAAGCTTATTTTAATTGGTTGAATCTTTACTTATCATAATATTTTTGTAAGAAAATTATTTTATTTTTATTCAATAAAAAAATTATTTATAGAAAATTATATATATACAGCTAAAAATCAAATTTTCATTGTTAAGTAAATACTTTTTCATAATTGATGTATTTCATATTTAGTAATTTATATTTACTGTAATTATATTAATCATCAAAAATTAAATGGATATACGAAGTAATAAAATTATCTAATAAATATGAGCTCTAATAAATTTTAACTTATTTTTTCATTTAAAGAGTTAGATCTTTTTAATTTAATTATACATTTTAATCCAAAAAAACTTAAAATTTATCCAAAAAAGTAGTTGACAACTAAGTTATTTTAAAACAATAACCAATTTTTTATACTTAATGAATTCTTTTATATTTATATAGCTATAATCACTTTATTTAGTAGAAACAATACAATATCTAATTATTTTTAATTAAAAAAATTATAAAATAAATAAAAGATATTCAATTATTTGATCAAATAAATTCTTTTATATATTAATTTAATAAATATTTTCTTGACAACTTGGAATTTAAATATATATACATATATATAATTTTTACATAATTTATTTTAAATATACTTCAAAATTAAAAAGTCTAATTGAAAGTAAGTATCCATTTAATTATTCCCACATTTTTATATACCTATAAAAGAAACATATGAGAGATTGATATTTTATTTTGAATTGAATATTAGAAATTTACTTTATACTATTGATGATTATAATATATGTTAATTGATAATTTCAAAAATAATAGAATAATTGCATATATAAATAAAAATAAATAAATTTTACTTATCAGAGTTATATAGAATATTAAAAGATATTTTAGCTTATAAAATTATATGTTACAAACTACTTATTGAATTAGTTATCAAATAATTAATAACCTAATATAAGTTATTTTCATAGATAAAGTACAAAAAAGTTACATATTTAGTCTAATAGAAAATATTTAACATTTAAAATTTTTAAATGTCATGAAAATGTAACTGTAACTTTCAAACTATTAAGAAATCATACCAAAAAAATTTATATTTAAAAAAAATCATTTTCTTATTTATCAAATCAAAATATATAAGTATAAATATATATATAATTTAAAAAATGTATTTAGAAAAATAATCTGTGCATTTTTATTTTCTTAATTCTTTTATTTTAAAATTCATCATTTTATAAATTTCTATATAATTTATAAACTTAGAGTTAATAATTCTTGATATTCTTTGACTTATTTAAGTATAAATTATCCTCAAACATAATTTTTTAAAATTAAAATATTTATATTATTTTATTTATTTAGTAATAGATTTTCTTTCGTTAAATGCTAAAAATAATTATAATTCATATTTTAGTTACATGAATTAAAATAAATATTATTATAAAATAAATTATTTTAATTTTAGAATTATTTTTGATGTATAGCACTAAACACGTACTAGTTTGGAATAATAAGAAAATGTATAGGGACAGTTTTAACCCTAAAATTCCTTGGAAGAATATAAAAATACCGATGATGTTTACACAAAAGAAGATAAGATATCGGATTTTCAGAGAGAATAATTGCAGTACTCTATTGTATTCCACAATCCAAAGCTATGCCTTCTTGTTGGTGGATGTGCCGTATTCATGAATTTCGTTGGTCCTTGAGAGCAATAAAGCCGACGGATGATCACATAGTTGCCTCATATCTCTCTCTCTCTCTCTCTCACACACACACACACACATATATATATATATATATATATTATCCCTCCAGTAATAATGTCTCATTGGTGTCTTTCTTGATTGATATTCCCGACCATCATTTATGCCGATTGCACTTTTCGCCACTTCTTTGTGATAATGACAAGTTAATGTCTCATTAAATATGAATTAATATAAATAGTGTGTGTATTTATATATGTTGTAGTATCGAATATTGATACACTCCATTGAAATTATAAATAAAAAGTGTAATAAAAAAATAATATAATTAATTAAAAAAATATTAAATTTATTTAATTAAGTTTATTTAAGATGGACTCAAGCTGTTCAAGACTTAAATATTACAAATATCGAATTATTTATTTTCAAACTCAACACAATCTTCTAAGCAGATGCATTTTTGAATTGAAAATTTATTATTCAACAATTTTTGAAAATGACTTCAAATTCAATCTCATACAACATTAAATATCAATTATTAAAATAATATAATTTAAAATTTGAATAGTATGAAAATTCAAACATCACGTTACAACTATGACCAGCCAAAAAGATGGTCGATGGCGTACATGCCAACAATAACTCCTTTGAAAAGTTAAACCAATAGTTGGTTTAACTCTGATTAGCTTTAAAATTGATTGTTTGTTGTTGTTGTTGGTGTTGGTGTGAGAGACGGAGATTTATTAATTAGTCAGTCTCACACGTGCATTGATCGTACATAGTTTAAGAAACATCGAATGCAAATTATGTATTGTCTGAGTGTTCCATTGGAGACATAAACATTAATACATTGGGTAAGAATAATTCAAGAAAATGAAAGCCCAAGCTTAAGCTTAATCTTTGATCACAAATGAGCATCAGGCCATCAGCCAATTAATTATATTCTTTGCAAGCTTAATTAATTTGTTGGGCATTTGGCTATTATGAATTCTTGTATATTATTCATGAGTCTGATAAGGCTGTAGAATGAGGGAATGAATGATTCTGGGAATATATTGAAAATGGAATAATTTTTTCCAGGTTCACTTTAAATCTTATACTTGTATAGTTAGTTATATGGATTTTGGATATTTATAGTTATTTATTTATCTCATGAATTGATTGTGTAATTTACAGGGATTATATTCCTTATTTATTGTGGACATGGAGGTATCCTACGTGATTCTTGGATTGCAATTTTTTTGTGCTTTATTGGTTACTCTCTAAGCTTGTTGTCAAAATCTTTAAAACAAAAATTGGGATGCTTCAAATGAGATTATATTCTTAATAAAGTTAAAAAAAAATTCAAAACTAAATACTTGAATTTATACATATTATTGACTCTGGTAGGAGACAATACTTTCTTAAAAACAATTACAAGTTAATTTTTCTCTCCTCCTAAGGTTGTACATATCCGGTTTTAACCAATTGAACCTAAAAATTTGAGACTTTATTTAAGTTAAAACAATTTAGGTCATAGGCAGACATACGTCAACATAATCCCACATTTGAAACACTTATAGTATTCCTGAATAAAAATTTCAAATAATGAATCAGAAATGATCACGATTCAATTCGATTTCTATTAAGACTTAATGAAATATAAAAGCTATAAAAACAATATTTATAATTTTTTTTGTAAAGTAGCGTACATAACTTTGAAGAATTTACATAAAAATTATGATGAAAGCTATAACGGTACAATATATACATGGATCGAGAATTCAAGTTTTTTAAAATTAAGTTCAAATTACCCCCAAATGAAATGGCATTTATATTGTCCATGCTCTAAATACTAAAATACCTTCAAAAGTTGTCTAAATTGTTCTAATTATAGCACGTAATTTCAAATTGCCGAATTACAAATTTTTATTATTTTATTTAAATAAAAATTGTTGAAATGATTTGAACTTTGAAGGGCTTCAATTCCACTCACATTTTCCGAGTCTCAACTTTTATGTCTATTGCCAAAAGTAGAGATTTCTCCCAAAAGTAATTCAATGAATGCGTATGAAAAGGAAAATCTAAAATGTTTGGATTGCACTTCCAGAGAACTAGCACTTATGTGAGGGAATAATACTCGTCTATTGGAAGTGAGACTGGAAATGCTAATTGGGTCTAAACCATTTTAAAGCCTTATTGTTCGGCCCACAATATTGATGGATGGATTTTTCTGACATCAACGTTGGTGGTCCCAATGTAAGGTGAGCTGCTGTAGTTCTGTTGGCAATGCCCCCAGCCCATTTGATGAATCCTTAAGGGCCGTTCGGTTTTATTTTCAAAGTTTATTTTCACATTTTTCATTATTTTAAAATTTAAATACCTTACTTTTTATATATTTTCATCCAATATTATTTTTATTTTTATTTTTATTTTCAAAACGCATTCTCCAATATTCTATATATATAACAACATATATATCTTCTCTCTCTGTTCTATTATTTTTATATTTCTCCACCAACAACTTATTAAAACCAACATAATCATTACTTTTCTAATAATCCATCCAAATGCAAACTCATTTTCAACTCATTTCTACTAACTAACTTTTTAAATTTTAAAAATGATAGAAAATAAAAATTGAAAATGAAAATAAAACCAAACGGGCCATAATGGCATTTCATGAAAACCCAGCGCATGGACCTTTGTGTGCAAATTTTACATATAGCTTCGATCCAATAAATAATAATCAAATAAAAATTCATTATACGGGCAGATCGACTTGATTTATTATTCATATCAGTAATTTAGCAAATTTGATTTATATGCTACAAAGTCTTTGATATTTTTTTATATGATAATCATATTTATTTCTTTTTGTATAATATGAATTTGTTTTAATAATTTTAATATATTTATATTTTTTTTGTATATAAGAATAAAAAAAATATGATAAATAGTATACATAAATTGGTGAGTTATCGATGGTAGTTATCATATACATTCTAGATATTAGAATTAACAAAAAAAAAAGAAAAAAAATGAGGGTATTTTAGACAAATTATTTAAAAATGCACCAAAAAAAGATAGGTATTTTATTTATGGTAAATATAATTTGATAGACTGAATTGACTTTATATATTTTTGAAATTTACGGCGTAGACAATCATATAATTTCAATTTATTTTGCTTAAGTACAAACTAACACTTGATAAATATATTCTAGAAACCAAATTCGACTTGCCCATCGTGGGAAAGAAGTAACAAACCTCTCCGTAAGCTGAATCGCAACATAAAAACTTGCAAAGGTGGCCCCAATTCAAAAGGGCACAAAGCCAAGTTGATGAACTAGAAACAAAAAATTTGGATAGGCTTTGCAGTTGATAGAGTGAATATTCACCACTCAAATGCTTCCATGCTTGTTGTAACTTTTTGGGCTCACTTGCCTCCCACTGCATGCATTTCATTCAGCATTTGCCTTCTCCAGCTGACCTAATACTTCCAATAAAACTTGGCCAATTGTCCCCTTGCAATTTCTTCTTGTTATCCCCAAAGTGGTGAGATAGTACACTCTGCAAAAAGTGGTGGAACAAAAATTCTCTCTACCAAGATTTTGTTTTCCGGGTTGTAATGGCTGCTATTTCAGCTACTTGTGCTGGATTTAGGGCATCATTTGAGTTGTCTGTCAGGGCTAATAATGACCAGGTCTCAACATTTTGTGTATCTTCATTCTCGCAATGTTGCCCTGTAATCTGATGTTACATTTGCCAAAAGTAAGATCTAATTTTCTTGGTGATGCAGATAATTGGTAGAAGTTCAAGTTTGGTGTGTTTGGGTTGGACGAGGAGCAATGGTTTCCCTTCTGTCAGAACTTCGCGGCTCCAAATTTGTGCAGTAAGTTATGCACATAACTACTGCATTCATACTTTTTGATTGAATTGTGTTTGAAAAATCTGTGTCTATATTCCTTCAAAACTTTTGGGAAGATGAAAACAGTCTTTTGCATGTAATCATTAACAGGCAAAGCCGGAGACGGTGGAGAAAGTAAGTTACATTGTGAGGAAGCAGCTGGCTTTATCTCCTGAGACACAACTCACTCCTCAGACTAAATTCACTGAACTTGGTGCTGATTCTCTTGACACTGTAAGCCTTTGCCTTGGTTCGCTGGCTAGCAGCCTAGCACCTTGTTTTCAGCGGCCTTACACACACACACACACACACTGCACACATGTATCGATGTAGATTTTCAAGCGAGGTATTAGATGCTGAGGATTCCTCTTGCTCTCAACGAACTTCCTTTTACCTTTTAGTTGTTCACACAAATCCTATATATCTATGAAGAATGGGATTCAATATTCATTGCTTGAGGTGAAGGGACACTTGAGAAAATGTTACTTCTTTATGACAATACTTAATAATTAACTACTCCATAAATCTATAGGTTTAAGTATATGGCTTAGTCCTTCTAGCCCACCAATTCTGAGTAGTCTTGATTCTCTTAAGTCACAGCTTATGATGAGGCGATTTTAATCGCAACAAACTAAAGCTAGAGAGAGAATAGAGGAAAATTAAAGTACTTTTAGTACTCTTAATTGAATAGCTCAAATGGATACAATGAGGGTAATTTATATGGGATTTAGATGGAGGATTCAATTCCTGAGTCTATATTCTTAGGGCGGGAAGTCCATATAACTATTCCATCAAATATAAGTCCATTGAAACAATCAATTACATGAATAATTTTTTGGACTTACTATAGGGTACATCATCATGTATAGTGATCGAGAATCTTGAAAAAAGTTAAAATTAGGAAACTGCCTCTGCCGTTTCGCATAAAGTCCCATTGCTCTTTCTAAGACTTTTTGTATACAAATGGCTTTTTTGAAGGATTTACTATTTGTGGATTAATTAGTTTGGTAATAACAAAGTCATATGGTTTAATTTGTGCAGGTGGAAATAGTTATGGGTCTGGAGGAAGAGTTCAACATCAGCGTGGAAGAAGAGAACTCGGAGAACATAACAACTATCCAGGAAGCAGCTGATTTGATCGACAAACTTGTGGAGAAGAAAGGCTGATATTCATGTAGAATTTCTAGTACAATGTGAGCTTTAGAGCTGAATTTTTTTTTTGCTGGAAATCTTGATTAGGGTTATTAATTTGGTTAGATTATATGTTCATTTGGTAGACCAAAACGTGGGACTACTTTTTTGCTGTGCAAGGAATTTATTTGCTGTGGACAACTGGACATATATATCCCATATTGTGCTGTTTCCAAGTCTGAGTTGTTCGGTGTTCGTTTTTGCTATATCATTCTAAGTTTAACGCTTTTAGAAAATTAATGTTACGGAAATCAATATCAGGATGAATATAAAGTTAAATAAAAGGATGTTGCTTTTGTTTAAATTTAGATCTCAGTCCTTCAAGTTCCCCATTTAGAAAAAAAAGTTGTATCTTTACGTGTTGGATTTCTTCTGTTTATCAAATACACACACACACACATATATATATATATATATATATTCATGCCCATTCGTTTTTCATTTAACAACTTTTTTCCTATTGTACCATGTTGAAGTCATATTTTAATTTATGAAGTAATCATTAATCAATACTTATACATGAATTTAAAAAAATGTAAATCAATAGAATTATTTTACTGAAAAAAGATGTAGCACACACAAGTAAATCAACTAGAAAAATATTCGGAAAACTCTCCACATGCTGCTTAAATTTACAAAGAATATTGACTACTTTTATTTATGTTAAATTCAAATCTTGTTATAGGAAACTTAAATTTTTGCAGATATTTTGGGAAAAATGGGATTTTTTTTAAAAATAATCTCCAAAAAATATTTATTAGATCATCGAATGTTTCCTGTATAAAATTTGTTATCCTAAAGTAATATATATATATATATATATATATGTGTGTGTGTGTGTGTGCGTGCGCGCGCGCACGCGTATCTGATGATTGTTCTATTCCAAGAAAAATTAAAAGACGAACATCTTTCAAATTAGTGGGATTGGAAGCATTCTATTATCAAGCATGATTTTAAGTTAATAGTGTTAATTGTTGCAAAATTCTTCCTAAAATAATAGGAGAAAACTTTAAAAAAAAAAAGTAAAGGAAAAAGGCTAAATTATATTCACGATGGCGCATTCGGTTTTGCCAAGATTCCAATTTAAAAGTGTTAAAATTGTTGTGAAATTCCTTCCAGTATAATTGAGAAAAAAACAAAAAGAAAAAAAAATTGGTTAGAATTATATTCACAAATGGGAAAAGGGGGAAAAAATGGCAAAACCGTACAGACGCCGTTGCCGGGGATCGAACCCGGGTCGCCCGCGTGACAGGCGGGAATACTCACCACTATACTACAACGACTTGCCTGAAAAAGGAGATGAATTTATTAATTGCTAGCTAGCAATGATTTTCCAAAGCAACCACCGCACCCCTATTCTGCGCGAAGCATCATAACGCCTGGAGAATCTCACTCAACCAAATTCCGAAAGAAATGAATCCATGACGTATTTTTTGTGTCGATCAATTTAACTCCATCAAATTTCCTCCCGATTTCCTCTCCTTTTCCACCGTCAAAGGAATTTCCATTTTCACTCCCTCCACGGATATCTAGCGTTCCAAAAATCTAGCTCTCAACCCAAAACGATACATACATATACATACAATTATTAAAAAGAAATCCGCCATTCATGAATCGTAAGAGGACGGAGAGTCCAGTCTACGCCCGCCAGTGGAGCGGCGGATCCAGCAGTACCGGTTCATCGTCGCCGGCCGGTTCGCCGGCTCACCCTCGATCAAGGCTTCCTCCGGCCACTGGGATGTCGACTATTAAGAGGACTCAGAACGTGGCCGCTAAAGCGGCTGCTCAGCGCCTGGCGCTGGTCATGGCGTCCAAGACACCCGACAATGACGACGACGATGAGGATGATGATCTAGGGTTCAGGTTCGGGCCTCCGCCGCCGATGTCGATTTCAAGTAATAATAATGTTAATAGAAGTGACAGTAGCAATAGCAGCGGTGGTTTGTCTGGGATTTCGCTCTCCAAGCCGAATAGATCTCCATCTCCTGCGGTGAATTTCATCTCTCTGTTTCACTTATAAGTTGTTTGAGTTGATTTGGACTTGATTTAAGTGGATTCTTTGTTGATTTGTAAGTGTTCTCTGTTCATCTTAGTTTAGCTAAGGAATCATTTCTGTTGTTGGAATGCGAGTGCACATATTTGTTGGGGCGAACTTGAATTTTATATTGCTCTATTATATGGTACAATTTAGAACTATTCAATTTGAGCTACACATTTCACAATTATGCAGGGATCCAATTGAGATCGCTGTTAAAGGGTGCTAGCTTGATAAAATAAGGCTTGCCATATTTTCCCTGTGATGACAATAAAATTTTCAAAATTCGGAGATGAAAGATCAGATTTACATTTGGGTTATATGATTGCAAATTTAAACGAGCAGGGACCCTAGGATGTGGTTTGTTAATTGGTTCAGTCAGGATATTGTATATAACTATATAAAAGCAACAAAAATATGGGGAGGTCCTCTTTTCCCAAAGTGTTAATATGTTGACAAAATTTTGATGCTTTAGATCAATGCAAAAAAGTTCTAAAAACTGTATTGCATTGTCACTTAACTCCCTTTGCATGGCACTAGCTAGATTTTAGTCATGTTCATTTGACCAAAAGGTTTCCTTTTATTTTTCCTTATTTGGATGTGCTGCTATGACGTAAGGTGCATTCATCCCAAGGCAGCAGGATGTATGGTACAGGCCCCCCTATTTTCTCTCCCAACAAGTCTTTTATGGATTTCGAGTCAGGAATAGATCTGTGGCTTATTCGGCACTATAGCACAATTCTTTTCTACTTTTTCACGGTTTTTCCTTTTCTGTAGTATATGGGTTGGAGGTGCTGAAAGAATTGCAGTTAGGAAGTTCTTTACTAAATAAGCATTTTTTCCCACACCCATGATTTTTGTACCCTCTTCTTTGTGTGGGGAGGAAACTACTATTGCTTGTAACAGTTCTGGTTTCTAACAACTTCCTGGCATCAAGCAGCCAATCAAACTAATAAAGACACTCTGAAATCTGAATTAAAAGCCCTTTGCAAATGGAGCATTGTCATCTGGGAAGCTGATATTAACATTGTTGTAGTTTTGATTCCATTGAACTTTAAGGGAGGATATTATTTAGAGTCTTCCATACTCTTCTTAAGGAATAGGTTTGGTTGAGATAGTTGTATCTAGATTGCTTAAATGCAACTGCAATACTGTGGAATTTTTTTCATAGGACAAAATGCTGTGATTTGCTTGATAATTTTTTTTCATGTAGGTCAGCATGCTTAGCATAAATAAATATGAAATCTTAATTGATAATAGGCATTATCTTGCCCTTGCTTGTGGATTATATTGTAAATTGGATGGTGTTGTCTGTAGTTAGGTCGGAACTTTATGGACATCACTCCTTCATTTCGTTCAACTTCAGCGGGAAGACCTTCAATGTCTGTTCGTACTGCAACAACTACAGTGACACCACCAAACAGATCCTCTTTGAGAACTTCAGTTACCATCCCTCCAATTGAACCTCCTAGTAACACTTTAAGAGAAAAGAGGTAAGATGTAATTTGTACATTTTTCGTCTAGTTTTTATTTCATTTTGAAAACTCTTTTGAAGTAGATAAACATCTTGTAAATTGCTGCATTTTCACTAGAAAAGAAATTAATAGCATTCCATTATAAAGTTTGAGGGATTATTGAATGTGAATCTGTTGGATCTCCTTTATTGCGTTTTTCTCTTTTATAATTTTGATAGCATAAAAATATACTTAGAATTTGTTAATAAGAATGCAATTTAAGAATAACTTTATCATCCTTATTTATTTGTTTATTTATTATTTGATCCTTTTAATAGTATTTATCAAATCATAATTGTTAAAACTTAGAAGAGAGCATGCATATATATATATATATGTATATATGGAATGTGATTACAATACAAACATGGTGTTGTGACATGTATGATCCATTACCCAAAAACTAAATAACATAAAACTAGATACTATAAATGCTCCAAGAGATATGGGACATATTCTAACGCTTCCCCTTATGATGAAAAAATGTAAAAATAATACTCAATTTTGTTACATAAAAGAACATTAAAATATTCTAAACTCCCTCTCAAGCTAAGCACCATTGAAATTCCAAAAACTAAAGCAGGAAAATCCTGTTAGCACATATGCTTTGAGCAGACAGGGCAGAGATCATGGCGAGATATGACATAGTTGTGGCAGAAGCAGAGCGAGATCATAATATAGTTAGTATAGTTGACAAAAGCAGATGGTAATAAGGGCATTGCCATGATAGAATCAGACAGAGGTCACGGCATAATCATGATAAAATCAAACACAAATTATGTTGTTGTGACAAATTATGAAAGAGATTTTACTACATTCAACAGTAAAGAGGTTTTTTCCTTTTTGTTTTTCACCGAAAATCAAATAGAAAATTGAGATGCTGAACAGACGCTGGCAATAGAGTGTGGGAGGTTGACTGGCAGTGGGAAAATGAAGGGAGAGGATTCCATCTTAGAGATGAGAATGGTGTATTATTGATGTATTTATGAAACCTATCCCATATAAATTGTATGTGTATTGAGATGCAAGTGTTGTAATACAAGAATGGTATACAGATGTATACAATTAATTACCTAAATAATTTTATAAAATAAGATTAGATATTGAAAATATTCTTACTGATACTAAAAAACAATAATAATACTAATGCATATTCATGATAGATAGAAATCACATGGTCATTACAAAATTAGATAGTCACAATGAGATATCACTAAATTGTAATAGTTAGAGTTTTGTTTTTTTTCATCTTTTCAAAAATGAAATAGAAACTTAAGATGTTAAGTGGATGCCGGCAATAGAGAGCCCGGCGGGGAAAGGAAAGGGGCTAGGGTTTGTTCCCTCGCCCACTGATTCCATGTCATCTCCCACTGATACCATGTTAGAAGAGAGAATGGCATCTTACTGATGTAATGATGAAATTCTGTCCTATATACATAAAGATGGGAGTAGGGTTATGGAGATATATACCATTCATTATCTAAAATAATTTTATAAAATGAGACTAGATTTTGAAAATATTCTAATACTGAAATTCTCTAAAAATACTAATGCATAAGTGTTATATTCATGTTGAAAGAAATAACGGACACATGTGAATTATGGGGTTTGAAGTGGAACATTTAGTGAGCTACCAGTTCCTTTTTGTTTCATTGTGAAGCTTTTGCTGCATCTCTGTGGTTTTTAAATGGGAGTAGAACATGCCTATTGGATGATGACGTGTCCCAAAAAATTTCCACCAAGTGCTGAAATTATAATATGATACTTTGGGTTTAATTACTGTTTTTTGGTGCTAATGATGTATATTGAGCTTCTTGATCTTGATCTTGTTTGCTTATGGTTCTAATTGCTTGGAGTTGATGCTGCTACATATCTGTTAAAAAGATATCTTTTAAGTATTTGCTTGTTAGTGTCTTCTCTAAACATTCAATTACTCTACAAATTCTGCAGCATTTATGCTGACTTGTCAACCATTATGTTCATTTTTTTTTATATTCTTCCACAAAGAACAAAAATAATAAAAATTTTTTTTCCTTTTTTTCAATTCAAATTATTAATTCATCACTTATTAATTCAAATTTTATTGCATGGACTTTTGATTAGCATATTACATGTTTCAACATATTAGGAAAAAAATAAAGATGAAATCATAATTTAGAATTTTTTGGGGGCATCTCATATCTGCCCTCGTAATACATAAAATCCAGAAATCTGACAAATTATACCTCATATGTTTTTTAGTTAACTATTACGTCAACCTAAGAAATTGTGTAAAAACTGCTATTACTTCTCTTCAACATATGGGACATCCACATGTTACTTTGTAATAAATGACATAATAGCAGCAATTTTGAAGCCTTTATTGGCGGCAAATATTGCAGGTTTGTACCTGATGTGAGACGTGACTTGAAAGATTCTGGAAATCAGCACGAGGCTTCTGCACTTCGTGATGAAGTATGCCTTTAAAACCAACTTCAATATTTCTAAGCGATCTTCTGTAGTACTATGGCTGCTGCTTTCCATAAGCATTTGAAGCTTCTCACTATTTGTGCTTTCCTTTACATTCGATTCATAAATTGTTAAACTGGAAAGGATTCATATGTATATATAGGCAGGTTATTTAACATTAACTTAATTTGCAGCTTGATATGCTACAAGAGGAGAATGAAGTAATCTTAGATAAGGTGAGTTTTCTTTTTTTGCCTGTGTAGGAAAAATAACTGAAAAATCAAAATGTGAATAAAAAAAGAAAGAAATTGAAAGGCAATTCTTGTACAACTTTTGTTTTGTGTAACATAATAGCTATTTTGTACCACAGCTTCGTTGTGCAGAGGAAAAACGTGAAGAAGCAGAAGCCAGAGCACGAGAGCTGGAGAAACAGGTTGGAGTTAAATGAGTCCTAATTCCTTCAGTTTTAATTTGTTCCAACATCTTGGATCAGAAACAAGTTGATTGTCTTTCTTCTGTGAATAATGTGCCTTCTTCTGAAGCTGCATCACTAGTTTCTTCAACTACAAATAATTTGGATTATATCCATTAGCTATGAATGCTGTCTTTACTTATTTTTCTGAGTTTTCCTACCACTCAACCCTGATATGTGGATTATTTTATCTCTACAAAGTGAATCAGTAGTTGAATTTCAGACTTCATTGTTCAATTATTGGAACTGATATGATTGACTCTGCCACCTTTCGTCGTGAAGCTGTGTTGGTTCATTAGTCTTTCTAACTTTTGAATTAAAATTTTACAGGTTGCTTCACTTGGAGAAGGTGTTTCCTTGGAAGCTAAATTATTGAGCCGGTAATGTTTTATTGTTTAAATGTGTTGTAAGTTGTTTGAAATTTTGCCTGATGGTGAAATCATTTGCAGTAAGGAAGCAGCTCTGCGACAAAGAGAGGTATCTCCCCCTCTCTATCTACACGCGCAGGCGCATGCACACACAAGAGAGAGAGAGAGAGAGAACATATATATATACACATTATATCCTCATGTGTATATATTTTTGTGGGTGCCTATGTATTGAGGTATTATAAACTGAACCCCAATTTGTTCTGTATTTATGTTTTACTACAGGCTGCTTTAAAAGCAGAGAAGCACACAAAGGATGGAAGAGATGAAGAATTTGCAGCTCTTCGTGCAGAGCTTGAGGTTTCCATATGTTTCTTATTGCACCATTTTTTTGCCTGCTAATAGACATCACCGTGTGTCCTGATAATGTTAAATATTTGATCAGAACCTTAAAGTTGAGACTGTAACTGCTGTAGAACAGATTCATGAAGCTGAATCTGAAGCAAAAGCGCTTCGAACAATGACACAGAGGATGATTTTGACGCATGAAGAGATGGTTGATCTTTGAATTCTTATCAGAAGTTATGAATAGTATTCTGACCATTGGTTTTATGGAATCCTAACTTATGTTATCAATTTTGCGTGTTCCTTTCTAGGAAGAGGTTGTTCTGAAGAGATGTTGGCTTGCTCGTTATTGGAGCTTAGCTGCACGTTATGGTAATCTACTTGAAACAATGTGTGATGGAAAAAACACTAATGCAGCAAACTAGGTGCAAGTTTTATTTTCTGTCATCGTGCCTTGCTTGAGTTACTAAAAGCATGTTAAGATTTTCTCTTTCAAATTCACATGTCATATTTTGAAATATATATTCTGAATAGCATTTGGTCATATGAGCAATTCTTTTTATAGGTCAAAATGGTATCTAAAAAGCTGTCTTCTCTCTTCTTCGATCTTTTATTTTCTCATTTTATTTCTTTTAATGATGTTCAATCTATGAAAGTAAATGATTACTCTTTATACTTCTTTGCCCTATAGGTATTTGTGCCGATATAGCAGTTTCCAAATGTGAGCATTGGTCAAGTTTAGCACCTCTTCCCTTTGAGATTGTCATCTCTGCTGGACAGAAGGCGAGAGAGGAATCCTGGGATGGTACAAACTTCTTTCGTGCAACTCTGTTTGTGTTCAAATTGTTTTTGAATATTTCATCGTCCACAACCAAGCAGGGTTCATTTTCTCTGACATTGTGCAGGTGGAGATGATTCAGATCGGAGTAAAATTGCTCTTGATTTGAATGATTTAACTGGGGAAGGAAATATCGAGAGTATGCTTTCTGTGGAGATGGGTTTAAGGGAATTGGCTTCCTTGAAGGTTCCGTTTTAGCCTAGTGATTCGTCTGAATTTGACTTTTCTTATGTCCAGTTCCCCTGTTCTACGTACATCATCCTGACAGTTGTGGAATCTAATGTAGCTCAGTGAATACTGCCATTTTATTTTGAGGATAGCAGTTGCCGGTTGTTCTGTATTTCTCACTTATCTATCTTATTTGAAGGTTGAGGATGCTGTTGTGCTTGCACTTTCCCAGAATAGACGTTCTACCTTAGTTCGCCAAACCTTCTCTGGTATGATTGTGATACGAGTCTCACTGCATGTGTGTCATGAAAGATTTTTCATTTTGTTACATGTCTCAATTCATTGAATTGTGAAAAACATTGGACAAGTCGATAGTTGGTTAGTAACAATTTTTGCTTACAGACATTATTGTCTTTCATTTTTCATTTCCACACGTACATTCTTGACATTGAGTAGTATCTGTACAGCCTTGTGGTAGTCCTACTATGTTTAGTGTGATGTGAACTTTTCCAGGGATGTGATTGCTGTATGCTAAAATAAGTGGATTCTAATAACATGTATCTGTGTTTTAAAATATTGTTAGATTAAATCCTATCTTTTATATGCTGTCTTTTAGTTATTTTCAGTAGCTACGTAAATATTATAATGGCCTGCATTTAGTCTATGTTGGTGGTGTTGCATCTTTCTTTAGCAACTTATTTCGTTTATATTTGTGTCTTTGTGCATTTTTTTAATGATAATTATCTTAATAATGACTTAAAACATATTCTTTGTCCTGTTGTATTGTAGATCCTAAATCACCTGGGGATCCCAAGTACACGGAGGCATGTGGTAAGAAACTTGCTTTTTTCATTCACTTCTCTAAGAGATAAAAGACTCTAGTATTTCTATTAACCTATTCATTTCATCATGGGACAAATAATAAATAATTATTCTTAGCTAAAAATTGTGACATTATTATGCTGAGTGAATTCCTCTTTTACATTGCATGTCTGCATTTTGTTACTTTGAGTGATTAGACCAGTAGGATAAAATGTTGTTCTCTTTCAGCTGCCTTATAGATATAACTGATGCAAAATTAATTTAATGTTTAAGCTTATCCTCATTCTACTTTGCTGTCCTCCATATTCAGTTATTCACCACTGCTGGGAAGATGTGTGTTTAAGATTATAGCTTCAAGATCTATGTGATTTTTCTGTCATTGGTTTTGAATATTACTCACAAAAATTCAAAATCTGTATATTTGGTTGCAGAATTGAGTCCAGAAGAGTCTGAAGATGTTCTTTTTAAGGAGGTTTGTTTTCTGTTCGTTTGATGTATTTTTAGTGTTACATAATTCTTAAGACCGGGTGCAGCTACATAGTGTACTATGTTCCCAAAGTACAATAGTGTACTACTTACTTGAACAAACCTGAAGTTTGAAACAGTCAATCTAATGATTTTGCTTTATATAACACATTTTTATTCATTGGTTATGGGAGGATCAAAGTTGTGCCTTTGTAGAATAGAAGAAGTGCATGGACACACCAAGAACATGCAGCTGGCATATGTTCCTTACAGTTCTGCATCCTTTTTACCCATCTACTAGTGGAAAAACTTAATATTCCTCAATCTATTCCTTCCTTTTCTTTTTCAGGACATCCCAAATAAGACTTCATTTTGTCTAAAGTATGTTTTCCCCCTAATAAAAACTATCCCCTGAATTAAAATGATGATGATACCACAAACTCTTGTACACTACTTGTAAGTGCCATTAGTGTAAAAGGATATCAAATGTACACTTTTCTAATTATATCTAAAACTCTGTGCTGGCGCAAAATAGCTCCAGAATTTAGAGACAATGAGAGTATAATTTCTAATTTGTTCTTCAAAACTTTGTTTATAAAGATAAAGAAATATTGATGGTAAGGAGATAACTTAAAACTTACATTTCTTATAATTCCTTATCACAAGATGGTTTATTTTCTTCATCTCTAGTCTCCATATGTAGAATACATGCATGCACAAATACATGCTTGATGTTCATGCTTAAATGAGTTAACTATTGTACTTGACAATTTTCTCCAGTTACATTTCTTTGTCAATAGTTTTCTAAGTATGTTTTATGCATACTTATCATATCTTTGTAATTGCCTGAATAAAAGGATTGAGAAATGTGTTTTTAATTAAAATTGGATAAGTGGTTCAGAATATGATTGTCTTACGATTGCTTGAGGGTTTTAATGCACATGCATATGGAAATTAAACATGCTAATACATTGTATTTTTCTAAATGCTCGACACTTTCCGAAACATGTTTAACAGAGGATGATATTCAATACAACTTAATAAATTGTTATGTACAAATATATATATATATATATGAAAATATAGAAATCATGAAATTGGATAGAAAAAATAAAAATATCAAATTACACAATGTAGTATTCTATTTGTAATATGGAACATTATTATATATTTACTTAATTACTATTTATTGTGTACGTCTAACTGTTATTCTGAGGTGTACCTTGGTCTTCACAAAAATTAATAGATCATCTCTCTCCTGATAGAAAACAATAACAATATTAAGCACCAGATTAATATCACCAGATTTTAACATCTGATATTAACATACGAAAGTTACATATGCTACCAAAATATGCGTTACCTTTTAAAGTGCATATTCAAGAATCTGTCAAACTTCCTGCTTTTGTAAGGTTAGTATCTGAAAGATTTACAGTGTGCCACAATATTTTCATCCGATCAAAATGTAGTAATTTAAATAGTCTTTTTCCTCATTACTGCATGTTCCCATATACTAATGTTTTTATCTTCAAATCTGAAACTTCCATTCTTTGTAATAAATTGTATTGTTGACCTAATGTTTCCATCCCCAAAGATATTCATATATAGTTGTTCTTTGTTGCTGAAATTGCTTTAGTAATTTATTCTTTTCTTTGCCATCCCAGCCAGCCAACTGCACCAGAAAGAATAAAATAAAATAAATGCATCATCTAGTATTTTCAATTGATTTGGTTTCTTTCATCAAATTTAAGTTTTTTCCCAAATCAGCTTTTCATTTCTTTTAGTTATGATCAAAACTTTTTTTTTTCTTAATTATTATTATTATTACATTGTGGACGAAAGTAGAAAAAGACTGTACAATATGATCCATATTTAAACGTGTGATTTTTTAACTCCTAACTCATGCTTAATTTCAATTGAAGTATTCGAAGTACAATTTGATTTATAAAACATTTTTCATAATAGAAGGTTTAACTTGATGGCAACCCATAACCAAGATATTAAAAAAATAAAAATAAAAAGAGAAATCACTCCAATCCTCTAATTCAATCAGCTAATGATTTAATTTAATTGAATATTAAAAAAAAAATCCCTTGTTTAACTTGACTATTTGCAATGAAATTGTATGTTAAAGTTGACCACTTAATCCTATAATATATGGTCTATATTTTTTATTAGAGATTTGAAATTTTAAACGAGCATAGTAATGCTTGTAAAACAATTAACAAACACAAAATAATTCTACATGCATTATTATTGTTATTATTTTTTAACAAAGACTTCTTGTTGGTGTTCTGAATCATGATGCCTTGAATATAGTTATTTTTTCTGTGTCTATCTCATTGCTTTCAGTTTGTGGGAATCCTATATATCAGGAAGCGCAGTTCAGTGCCATCATTAATTTCTAGCTCTAACTTTATATTTACTCTATTAATCATATTATGTTTGTCATTGTAATGTTTATGGAAGGTTAAATTTGCCCCACGAAAAGTTCAGAAATGTTTTAGTGTTTTGGCAAAACAAAACATACACTCATTTTCCCTTCAAAACACTAAAACAAATTTTCCCAAAACACCCTCTCCTATCCTTCATTATTTCCAAAACATCACCATTTTTCCATATATATATACATATATATTATATATATTTTATTATTATTTTTACAATAAAAAAAATTACTCAATTATGTTTTCACCTCAAAAATCCAACAAAAAAGCATTAATTTGACTGCTGTAGTAAAAAATGTCTCCCCCAAAACATAAACAAGCATACCAACACTCCAAAATAAATTTCTAACTATTCCCCAAAATATAAACAAGCATCCATCACATTCCCAAACACAACTTTCACATTCTCCAACTCCACTTCCAAAATTCATTCCCCCCAAAACACATTATAATCAAACATAAAATATAATCAAACATTACCTAAGCGTCTGAGCTATTCATACTCTGGTAATAGATGGAAGGGTATTGTTTAGCAATCATCAACTATTATAGGGATGATAATTTGAGTTGACCTGTTTGAAGTTGTTATAGTCTCTTCTAATGCGCTGATAAAAATATAATGAAAATAATTAGTGATCCATGACATAGGATCATTTATTCTTTGGCTGCAGACAAATAGTTGATTAATGTGCCCCCACTCCTCCTGTTGGAATAAATGGACAAATTGTTAAGCATTATTATTCTCCAAAACTGACTTAACTTGTCTGATGCCCTATAAACTATGAGATGAGTAGATAACATTAACTTGAGAAAGGTAACATGGGTTTCCATTTTGTACTTTGGTCTCAAAATTGGTCTTCTCAACATTGAAATGTAATCCTGTTGAATTCTTTGTGTGCATGTGTGATCTTAAGTTTGATATTGGTTTTGTAGGCCTGGCTTGCATATTTTTGGAGAAGGGCAAAAGTGCATGGTGTTGAGGAGGATATCGCGGAAGAGAGACTTCAATTATGGATAGGCCGCAGTGGACAATCACCAACTTCACATGATGCTGTTGATGGTAGTAATTATTGCTCTAATATTTTTGTTTCTTCTGTGTGAGAGAGTGGAGAAATGCATCCTGCCCTGCAGATGCCATGCCTCAGTTCAACCACCTGTAGTTTGCTTTATTTTGTTAACCTTTTGAAATATTATACCGCCTCTCTCTCAAAATGAACTTTCTTTTTGTTCCATTGACCAATCTACTTGACTAATTTTCTGAATCCAATAGGAAACAATTTAATATTTTTTTTAAAACTAATTGAATATTATTTAATCACATAACAAATTAGGATCAGACAGGTTTGTAATTTTGAAACAATCAAATTCACAAAAAAAAGTTGGCTGAAAGAATAAGAGGTTGACTTCGTCCTTAGCAAATGGGTCATTTGGGATGGGGAGTAACATTCTTCTGGTACAAAGTGAACTCATTTAAGTTTGAATTGTTGAGTTGTCCAGAAACAACAAAAGAGGTAATTACAGAGTTTTAAGTGGTTGATGTTCTAGTTTTGGTGTTGCAGTTAGCTAGACAATTGTCTATGAGTGTGTACATGCAGGTGTTTGAAGACTTGGTGACTTTTCATGTAGTGATTTTTGTGTGAAGGTTGCAGCATAGCAGTAAACGAGAGATTGTTTTGATTTCTGCTATTCAGCTTGGAATAGATATATCTCAACTCTATAATTTATCTAGAGCCAATTCCTTTTATATGGCTCAAGGCAGGCATGTGTAGCTTCATCCTTCTTTTAACTAATCTGCTAGTAAAATCCTCTCCACACTGTGATACATGTGCTTGTAGAAACTTGTATGCAGTGATTTGACAATATTGCTGGTGTATGAACATCGAGTGCTCAGTTTGAAATTTGAAAATGTTGGTGTGATGTAGATATAGTTCTGCATGGATGCCAATTCTTAGAGGATTTCCTAGCATTTCTCCTCTTCTAAAGGTGTTGTCTCCACCCTTGTTAGATGATGAGAAAAGGTGGAATTGTGATCAAGATGTGTCATGTAGTTAATGATATCTCCAAATAAATTAGAAAATTTTCCTTGAACTTGTGTGTCATTGCAAAACTGTACAATTTTATCTATGTATGCATAAATCATCAGATATTGTGATAATTTTGTCTGAGTTTTCATGGCGTTATAAGAGTTGGTTGATCTCAAAGAAAATTCTCATTTGTGTGAATGCTAGCCTCAGCTATTGCTACACACATTACTTTGTTTCTTCAAAATTGGACTCTTATCATTTAGACATTCTTATATGGCAAAGTTGTGTGGTAGTTGGTATTAATGCCTTTGGATTTTTGCTGTACAACAGTTGAAAGAGGTCTAACGGAGCTGAGGAAATTGGGAATAGAACAGCAGCTCTGGGAGGCATCTCGGAAGGAAATTGGTCAACCTACTTTTGCCAATGGAAAACATATTCCACAATCCGAAACCTAGTAAATGTTCCGACAATTGCTTCTATTTCTTCCCAAATCTATTTTTGTGTATTTACAGGATTTCCCAATACAAGTTTTGTGTTAGTCTCTGTTGGCCTTTTCTCTTTTCTTCTTCTTCTTCTTCTTTTTTCCCCCTATATTTTTCCCTGAAAATTGAACCAAAGGTTCTGTGAAGTTGAGAGGAATGTAAAGCCATTTGTATTATAGGTATACTGGGTGAGAAACAAATTGCAAGCTTTGTATTTATTTGAATTACTGGTAATGCATTCAGTTTGGTTCATTTTCGAGTTTTATGGTGCTTCATTTGCATGTTGCACAAACACTCGTTGTCATAAATTTTTCGCCCTTCTGCATCCAAGAAAAAAAGGCCGAGCTCTGAAGTCAGATTTGATGTGCATATGATGGAATAGTCTCTTGCTTTCTGAAGTCCTAACAGGCAGTATTTTTACTGATTTTCATGTGGGAATCAGAAGCCTTTATTGTCATAGGACCATCATTCATAATTGTGTTTAGATCAATGCCTGTGATGTCTTTTTGGCTTGGAATATTAGCCATGCAGCTGTTGACAAAGATATGGATCCGAGGAAATTGGAATAGAACAGCAGTTCAAATGTACATTTTCCCTATACTAATGTCTGTGATGAAGGCATGGGCGAGGAGAAATCAGTATACGCATGGTTCTTTGTTCAGGGGACTAATTATGCCAGACTTCCAGTTATAATTTACAGGCAATTAATTTGCCTCTTCTATTAAAGAATGAATCACTTTAACATAATTCAACTAGTGTAGCCTGAAATTGTGGATAAATTAACAATACTAACAAATTAAAAGAGTAACTTTCTATTTGAAAGAACAGACTTCTAGAGTAACCCATTTAAAAATTACATCATAGAATTATGTAAAGTTGTAAACCTTGCATTTTTTTAACTCTTATTTAAATTATTTCTTTAATGTATTTGAAAAATGCCTACAGTTAATGGGAACTGCTGCATGTATTTGTGAGCCAATAAGCTGCACTCAAAATGACAATAATGATTGCAAGGCCACATGCATATCCAAATGTACCTAAAACTGTTATTTTTGTGGCATATTTTATGGCAGA
>JACGDI010001573.1:40216-53538 GCA_014898725.1 Jacaranda copaia | reverse complement strand
TTGCCATTTTCACTAAAATCCCAACTTATTTTTAACTCAACCACATTCTCTTTATAATCTATATATCTTTTCTATCTATTTTTATTATTACTATCTCTCTCCATCTACAATCTACTAAACCTTGTACATTTTTTACTTTTCAATCAATATATTCAAATATAAATTTATTTTTAACTCATTTTTTTGAATTATTTTTTTTCAAATTTTAAAAATACTAAAAATAAAAAATGAAAATAAAAACATAATCGCACTATACCTTAGACATTCATTCAACTTCTTCTTTGAGTTCATTCAAAATAGTCATTACATTTTTGACTCTTTAGTGATAAAATCACAAGAATTTTTGGGTAATGTTTGGTTATGTTTTCACATAATAATATTATTTTGGGAAGATATAATCAAACATATCTTTATTTTCTCTATAAAATATATATTTTTCAATATATATTATATATACATTGTATATATTTTATTACTATTCTAATATTAAAAAAATCATTCAATTTCATCCTAAAAGTCCAACAAAAAAATATTGATTTGACTGCTACAATAAAAAATATCTTCCTCAAAACATAAACAAACGTATCAGAAAACAACTTTCACATTCTTCAATAATTCATTATCCTAAAACACATAATAAAATCACATAAAAAAACATAACCAAGGTAGTGTTTGGTTATGTTTTTTGTTTGATTTTATTATATGTTTTGGAAGAATGAATTATTGGGAAATGTGAAAGTTATTTTTTGGTATGTTTGTTTATATTTTGAAGGAGACATTTTTTATTGTAGCATTCAAATCAATGCTTTTTTTTTTATTGGGTTTTTAGGGTGAAAATAGAATAAAGTAATTTTTTTAATATTAAAATAATAATAATATATATAATATATATAATATATGTATGTATATATTGAATAATGTACATTTTGGAGGAAAAATAAAGATATTTTTATTATATTTTTTTAAAATAATATTATTTTAAAAAAATATAACCAAACATTCCCCAACTTCTCTAACAAAAAAGTATTTATCATCAAAATCTAATTGTGTGTGTGTGTGTGTATGCTGTTTGCTTTTAGACATGAGAATGAATCGAAGAGGTCTATGTACCTATAAATAATTGAAATAATTAATTAACTGAAGAGGTCTACAAAAAAAGACAGACCTAAGTTGAATGAGAACTAATTTAACTCCTGCCCTATACCAGACACTGATTAACGTCTTATTTCTTCCTACTTTTGGACGAGTCGTCAACCAACCGCCGTCCGCTTCTCGCCGACCAAATTCCATCACTCACTGCCCCACCCCCACTTCTACTCTTTGCTAATCTTTCCCGCTTTCCCCCTCCACCGCAATGCCGATGACCCAAAAATAGCGGCAAGATTCCCTTATTTCCAAACATATTTTCCCGTCAATAATTTAACCAATTTTTTTTTTTTAAGAGAGAGAGAGAGAGAGAGAGAGAGAGAGAGAGAGAGATGGCCGCTGATGATCAAAAGGAAGAAGGCCCTTTCACTTTTCAAGTACTCTCTCTCTCTCTCTCTCTCTCTCTCTGCCTTTTCTCCACATCACTTTTCTTTATTCGATCATTACACGACACGCACAAAAGAAAATCGCTACATTTTATATACATATAATCACTGATATGTTTATATATGCATACTTTTTGAAGTTTGTTATGCTTTTAGATTTGGGATTTTACTCCATTTTTGTTCTGATGTCTATGTATGTTGAAATTTAGAAATTGTAGGCATTTGTACGAATAAGATTTATTGCGGCGGATTTTTTTTATTGTATATACACATACATTTATATATGCATATGCAGAAAGAGGAGGAAGACAGAGATTTTGATCTGGCAAACACCGAGCCAGACGCCCCTTTGCCTCTCACTGTCACTTCAAGGGTACATTTCACTATCATATTTTTCTTTCTCTTCCTTGTTGCGAAGCATTATTTTTTTGGTTATGAGAAAATTGGTTATGAAAATTGATATTGAAGGAAAATAAAGAAGGATTTGAATTTAGGTTGTTGGGAAATGCAGGTGTTGTATATGTTGGGGGACATTACAGCAGGGCCTGCTTATCGGTTTGCACAATGGCTTGAACTGGTCCGTAAGCGTAGTAGCAAGTATCGTGCCTCAGGGTTCCCTCGTCGACTTCACCTCACCGAGAGTATGCCCGTGAGGTTTGTCTATCTATTGCTGTTCCTGATGCCTCATTGCAATGTAGCTATGGGTGATTTGTAAATTGAGATTATTAGTGTAGTGAAGAATAGTTTGAGCAAATGCAATCATTTGCTAGTTTAGACTAGTTGTGTTTGCTTAATTGAGTGTAGTACATGTAACTTGGATTAAAAATTAAAAAAAAAAAAGTTTTATTCAAATCTTTTAGGAAGTTTAAAATTGACATTTTGTCTTATGTGCAGCTACAAAAATATATACATTTTGGCTTCATGCGTCCCAAGTAGTGCCAAATAATTGTAAATAGAATGGTCGCAATGCAAAATTTTATTTTAGGCAGAAACAGATATTCTAAAGGATTTTGGATTAGATCTAAATCATGAAACTGTTTAAGGTTAGATGTTCATTTCCATTTAATTTTCTAGATCTGTGTTCCTTCATGTGTTCCATTTTAGGATTATAACAATGTAATGACAAATGAGGTTTGTAGTGTGGCGTTAGTGTTTGTTGAGAAAAGCAAAAGCATTTTGCAATAGAAATCAAATGAAATGATGTCAATTTTGTGGACCATGGCTACACTCCAAGTCTTCTCTGGCAGCATTTAGCATCAATTTTTTGAATATTAGAATTTTGGTAACCTATTTTGGATGAATTAAACTAAAGGAAATCGGATTTGATGCAGACATAGTGCATTTTTTCTGCTTTAGAGTTTGTACTTTTGTTTTACCAAACAGAATTCAGGAACTTTTCTAGTGATGTTTAATGTGGGAAGAAGCAAAACACTTGGATCTAATAGGGTTTTAACAGAAATTGGAAATGGCTATACCTGGAGAAACTTTGGGTGAGTTAATGGCTTGAGATGGGTGAGAAGCGCTGTTTATGCTTGGTGTAACGAGTTACTTATGTGTTGTCATATGACATGGCTTCATAGAAAATATATTTACTAGTGAAAACTTTCATTCCATGAACTAAAAATATATTTCATTTGCTCTTGTACTGTGTGGATTCAAATTGAAGTAGCATCCGATCACAGTGACATTGAATTGGCAAATAAACAGTTGAGATCAAGAAAAAGGTCGAGGAATTGAAATAACGGTTCAGAAACAAGAAATGGGAAAGAAAATCCTACGGATGGTGCTCAAGTTGATGCTTTTTCCTTGCAAGGAATTTGCTAGGCTAGTGTGTTAAGATTTTCTTGTCCTTGTCCCTTGACACATCAGCCTACAACCACTTCCTTGGATCTATCCAGCATTTGAATTCCACCAAAGAGGTTGATTACATTTTCTTTAAACTGGTACCTGGATTCTATCTGACTAATTATCTTTCTTTTTTTTTTTTTTTCATTTTTATCTTTTACCCCACATTTAGAAGATAAATTCCTTAGTGATAAATTGCCAAAGTTTTTGGAAGGTGACTATCACAGTTTCTTATAAAATATGTATAAAACATTTGAAAAAGATTCACTTCCTTAGAAAGAAAATACCACCATCATTGTTCAAGATTTCAGTGCATTGATTATTATTGTAAGTTGTACACCTTTTAGAAATTGGTTCTTGTGAGAATAAAAGGTACAATTATGCCTTCTATTTTATTATCCTTAAGCGAGCCTATATGGTGAAACTGGAGTTAAATACCTGTTTCTGTTGGTATCAACATGAGCCAGCAACATACTTGAGCACGGAACAAATGTCATGTGAATTTTAAAGAAATTATTCTAGAAATACTTGTTGCAATCCAACGCCACATAATTGGCATGCGTCCTTCTGCTGGAGCTTTCTACTGTCCACATATTTCCAAATAATGAGACTTCTTTGTTCTTTTCTTTCTTCGTGTGTCGGTGTCAGGTAAAGAAATAATTGCTGTTGGTTAACCTACTGCAAATGTTTTTTGTTCAGTCTAGAAGAATATGATGTTGATATAAAAACATCCCCACCTGAACAAGCTACAGAAATCAGCTTATGGGAAAGACTTGGTAAAGCAGACATGTTGGACATTGAATCAAGCTCCTTCTCCTGGAATACACTTTCTTCCCTTCACCATACCGAGCATAGCAGCAGTACTGAGCAGTCTGAGGATGAGATGAACAAAGCACTGGAGGTTTGCAAGACAAACTTTGGTTTTTGGGTGCCTCTTGTTGCTGCTCATCTCTTTTTATGTTTGTGTAAATATTTTGGTGTGGTTGTAGCTAAGACAAATATTTCTTAGTGCTGTAAAGTACAGCTTATTTAGCGCATAGTACTGATACTACACTCTCATGTAAACAGATAGATAATTGCATATAAGTCAATCTGGTGAGCCATTATATTAATTGTATGATATTGTTGCTTATCTTGTCCTTGATGATTTGGCATCTATTAGATACCATAAGGTTTTCTTTTGCATTTCTCCATGTACATTGTCATGCACTTTCCATTTCTTTCTCTCATATACACTGAAATTTAGATTTCCCTTAATAAAATTTCTTTCTTCCTCACTCTATGTCTATTTCACACATGCTAATCAAGTAGAAAGGAAAACATTGCCCAAGCTTCTGTAATCTGCTCTATAAGCATTCATATCACAGTGAGTGAGAGCCTTTGGTCTGGGTGAGCAAGGAGGCTTGTTCCCTAATGATAATTTATCTTTCAACATTGATTGATATTTTTATCTGTACATTGTATTTCACTTTAACTATTTTAACCTTTTTATAGCTCTTCTTCTTAATTGTTGTTTTTCTTTATTATGCTGGTGCAGGTCACTGTTAATTCTGGGGGTGTTGTTTTTTTTGCTCTATTTAACCAACCAGAAAATGGCGAATCTTCTCCTAAAGAAGCTGCAGCTGTCATAAAGTTCTCATCATCAAGGATGGCCACCCAGTCAGAACGACTTGGCTATGAATTTGCTAAGTGGCTAGGTGTCCAAACTCCGCAAGTTGTACCATCTTTCTTCAACTACTACTTGCTTATACATGTGAAACAAAAACTTAGATTAGCAAAACTCTAACAAATCGCAGGCTAGAGTCATTCACAATGCCAGTTCTGAGTGGCTGCAAATCAAGGAGGCTGCAGAAAAAGCAAAAGATGCTGCTCTTGCAGAAGGTGATGAAATTGGTGAAATGACATGTTCAGAACTGCTGGAAGCTCTGGAGCTTAGTCGCTGCCTTTTATTGATGAAGTGCGTAGAGAATTGTTGAGTACTATGGTGCATCTAGCTAGTAAATTTCACTTGATCTGCTGCTTATTGAACTAGCAACAATATTGAGCTAATCTTGTGCCTGTACCTGCTTCTTTTGGTCACAACAGACATTTCATTTTGTAAGCATCACCATTATCCGGTCAAAAGTCTTCGGTGAACTGTAAATAGATCATGAGAAACTAGAATCCAAAATTTATTTTGAAATAGTTAACAAGTAGGAAGTTAAGACACATGCATGATGTAAGTTAGATACATCTCATATATCTAAAAATGTTGTTAGGTACTGTAACTATAGAGTACTTAATTCACATATGAGAAAGCACAAATCTTGGATGAATTTAACTTATCGTAAGGTAGCATATTAATTTACTTGTACACTTCAACCTACAATTACAGTTATGTGCATGGATCTCCTTTGCTAGAAAGCTCGAATGCTTTTGAGCCAAGAGAAGTTGCAGAAAAGACAGCAGCAGGACTTGGCAGGATATTGATGTTAGACCTTGTTATAAGAAACGAAGATCGTCTTCCTTGTCGGTATCTCAGGTGGCGTGGGAACTTTGCAAATTTGCTCATGGCTGAAAAGGTAGCTAGTGCAAATATTGATGCACTGGAGGTGGCATTTGATTCTGCAATCAAGAGATACAGACCAAAAGTAATTCGGGCACTTCAAAAAGAAAGAAGAGCAACTTCTGTAGACAGTAGATTAAGCCCTCCTCAACCAGGACTGGTATCACAGAGTTCTGGTGCTTCTGATATGACTGGATCTCCAACATCTAGCAATATGAGTGTAAGGAGTCTCTCTTTGAATGAGTCAGTATGTAGTAACTTACATATTGTTGCAATAGACTCTGGGGTACCTCGAAGACCACCAGCAGGGAAACGCGCAAATGACCAAGCAAATTATCCTAAGTTAGTTGAGCTCCTCATAAACAGTTCTGAATATGCGTCACAGCTGTTGCATGAAATAACTGGAGGAAAATTAGGGACTTCAGCAGATGCTGATGCGACAACTGATTCGTGCAAAAGTGAAATGACTTCTGTTGTACATGAATTCAGAAATGGATTTCGAGCAGCACTCCGGGACCTGCAGGGATTTCACATTTTCCTTCTTACCCTTCACCAGAAACTAGATGGCCTTTTGCGAGCTTTTCTCAGTATTATTAATAAATCTTCTTGTGGGGATCTTGACAAAGAGGATCTGGTGGTTCCTGATTCTCCATCACCAGGTAAAGGAACAGATGTCAATTGTCCGTCCTCTCCCAGCAAGGATCAGGTCATTGGTGATAACAGTTCAGATTTGAATGATTCACAATCACAGAAAACAGCCTCAAGGCCACCATCTTCAGGGTTTAGAGAAAGCTTAGATGGTTGTTCTCCCATGTCACGTGACAGTTGGCATGGGAAGTTCAGCAAGGGAAGTGGTGAACCTTTACGTAGCTTGCGTTTGACATCAAAGCTCCGTGACTTCCACAGATTTGCAAAGGTTTGTGATACTTACAGCGACAACTTTAATGTTATCTAAAAAGAAAAACTTATTCTGTCACTAGAATAGATTTGCATCTGAAATTTTGATTAGGTAAATAGCTACAACTGGTCCTTACATATGCTTGTTTCATTTGATTATAGATCGCTAACTGAAAACATATTTAATGAGTACACAGCAATATTTGTGATACATGATCTTTTATGGCTGAATGCTTTTAGTGTTATGTTAACCATCTTTGTTCATTATGAATGTTTTTGTGTTAGGTTTCAGTTCATGCATAGGCTGATTATTGTTCCTTCTCGTAACATATTTTGTATTCCTGAGTTTGACACATTCAGCTCTATACGGACTGCAATGTTTTAATTGTGGTTCAACTAAGCTTTTGCTGGTCCCAACTAGAATGTTGTGGATGACTTAATGTCATTTGTCATGTTCTGTAGATAAAGTTTTAGGTAAGATACTGACTGTGATGCATTGACAGATAAAGTTTGAAATAGAATACTTAAGGACTATGATGCAAGGACTGAAACACTACGATACAAACATGACGACACACTATTTTTTAAAAATTTTAGGACACAACATGGCTTTGATTCCACTGTCTAATTTTTACAAAATACTAATGTAAATTGATACACATACATATGACAGATATATGTAATTGGTATTATATCTATAAATACAGTGCAGACAAAGAAAAAAAGTTCATGTTGGTAATTTGTGTTGAATTTTTACTAGTAACATTTGTAAACTTTGTATTTTGAGCAAAAAGGAGTGTTGATGTTAATAAAGAAATGCAAAGAGAGAAATTGATTTTGCATGAGGCAACATTCCTCTCTTTTTTTTTGAAATAGTTCTTGAAAAAATTGTTTTTAGTTAATTTTATATCACTCATATGCTTTCTAAAATATATGAAAGAAGACTGTCTAAAGCTTGTTGGGCGCACTGTCCATGGTAGGCCAACATGTCTGTCAGAATTTTTTATGCCAAGTGGCGTGTCCAGCAGTGACAAGAATGATTTTTTGGAATGTTGGTGTATTATAGCTTAAGGAGCTTCATCCTCTAATAATAAGTTTAGTTTATGTGTGGTAGGACTCTGTTAAGTAACCTCTGTTTCTTGCAATTTGTTATATTGAACTGGGTTTTGTTGTGTCATAGGTTCTTTGCTGTTCCTTTTTCAGGTGGACACAGAATTGAACAAAGAGTTGGAACAATGGAATGATATGCTTAAAAATGATGCAATTAAACTGTGCCAGGAGAATAATTTCACTACTGGGTTTTTTGAAGGTAGTGATAGCAATTATGTGGTTGATGCTTATGAGTTGAAGGTACAATTCGCAGTGTCAACACAATTTTGATAATGTTTTTACATCTTTGCTTGGAAGTAACCTAGGATTTTCTTTCTTATTGTCTTAATTATCAGGTCAGGCTCGAGCACATTCTTGAGAGGATAGGATTGATATCTGATGCAGCAAACACAGAGAAGCCATCGCCAATCTCGGGCAGTCTGTTTATTGGCGGAGCGCTTGCTGCTAGATCCGTATACACTCTGCAGCTTTTAGGGATTACGCATATTTTATGCCTCTGCTCGAATGAAATTGGACAGGAAGATTCTCAGTTTCCTGAGTTATTTGAATACAAGAATTTTTCAGTAAGTGATGCAAACACACCCCTCTTCAACAGGGATTTCATGTAGCTGTGTTCATGTACTCTCTTTTTCCGTGCCTGAATATGTTTGTCCTTCACTTTTGTCTTGGTTGTAATTGAAAAATAGAAATTTTCTTGAGAAGCTGAAAGAATTTTGTCTAGGACTCCAAATCTGAATGGGTCCTGAATCTGAATTTGTTTGATTATATTACTTATCCTGTTCACTAATGTTTCCCTTAAGATTTCACATGTTGTCCCCGCTGGAATTGTGCTGGAATTGTTTGTTGATCCTGACTTCATTTCTGTGAACAGATATGTGACAATGAAGACACTAACATTGGTGATATTTTCCAAGAAGCACATGATTTTATCAATCATGTTGAACAAACAGGAGGGAAGGTTTTGGTTCATTGCTTTGAAGGGAAGAGTAGAAGTGCAACACTAGTTCTTGCTTATTTGATGTTGAGAAAGTAAGCGCTGAAAGCTACACTTGAATATTTCATCACTTTTAACAGCATCCAGATAGAAGTATGTGTTTAATGTTGAACTTCCTGCTGTTTCAACTTTTCTCTTTCTTTTTCGTGTGATATTGAAGCTATAAAGGCAAATGGTTATGCGATTGGAAACGACTATAGATTTTAAAAGTGAATTTTGTCAGTTTTATGTAAAAGTTGTCCATTGCGTGAAAGCTGTAGGAAACATTTGTCTTGTCCCTTGAGAAAAAGATTGATCTATGAAAGTCTTTTTCTAATGCAGAAACTTTACTCTATTGCAAGCATGGAATGCCTTGAAACGAGCTCACCGTAGAGCCCAACCCAATGATGGCTTCGCGAGGATTCTTTTAGACTTGGATCAAAAGTTGCATGGAAAAGTTTCAATGGAATGGCAGCAGCGCAGACCAGTGATGAAGGTATGCCCAATCTGTGGGAAGAACGCTGGACTGAGCAGCAGCTCATTGAAACTTCATTTGCAAAAAGCACACAAGAAATTGTCATCAGGCAGTGTGGACAGTGCCATGACTATGGAGATACAGAAGGCATTGGATGCACTCAAAATAAGTCGCGGAGGGAGTGTCAGCCCCACACAAAGACAATCTCATTCAATGACCGACGAATAACCATTGAAGCTTTTCTTTTGGCCTGTGGGGTACTTGATCTGCTTGGCTTTCGAGTGACGGCTTTTGTTCGCATTCCTGTCTGTAAATTAGTAACTCTTTCTGGGGTTTCAAGTAACGAATGTTATAGGAAGTCCTTGAACGAGCATTTCAAAGAAATTCATCATTTGTAAACTTTCTGGCTGAGAGTTTTTAATGATTCAAATGCATATGAAACCAGTGATGCGTGTAACTTATTTGGCTTTTTGTTAATTAAAACTAGGGTTAATTACACAGCCCCTGAGCTTTGGTCTATTTACAAAAAGGTTCAAAGATTTGGAAAAATTAAAAAAAAACTTGGAGCACACAGACAGCTGTTAAGGTGGACGGTTTGAGTAAAATGGCGATTACACACTTACCTGCAAAAAAAAAAAAACAAAATAGATTTAAATTTGCCAAAGGCAAAATTATTCCTTGTTAAAATTATTGAAATGCCCTTCTGAAAGCAATAAAGTAGAGAGGAAGACAAATTGTATTCCTCATTCATTTTATTTTCACAAAAAAAGAAAAAACCTCAAAATCCCAAGAAAAACCGTCAACCTACATTCGCAAAACCCATCTTCTCAAACCCGTTGTTATCCTATCCATTCTGGATGTTGATCGGTGGACATTGGAATTAACTTTGAAGAGAGAAGTTTAAAAAGAGTAGGGTTTACAACTTTCAAAAATATATGTTTTTCTCTTCCAAAACTTGTTATTTTTGTACGATCTTGTCATTATTTTATATATTTCTTTGAAATTTGTCAATAAATGCCCATTTTTTCTATTTTTAATCATAATGTACGGATATTTTTTTCTATCTTTTGTGGGTTTTCTATTTTTGCTCCAATATGAACTTGAATAGATATTTTAAACATGATTTAGTTTTGGCATGTTGATAACTTTCAGTTTACTTATGAACGGTATGGTAAAACTGATGTTAGTGGATTGATTTTTGCTATAACAGAATTTAGGACTATTTTGTTTGTTATAGAAAATCAAATATCTTTATATGTAAATATCATAAAAGTAGAAGGGGGTAAATGTAATGTTTTATTGCATTTAGTAATTTATGCTTTTCAATTTTTTATTACAAATATGGGTTTTGAAACTGTTGACCTTGTTGTGCATATACTTGACTCCACTTACAAGATTGAAAATGTAGATCCTGATGCGTACACTTATGAAAAATTGATTAGTGATACCAAGGATATGCTAAGCAATGTATTCTGAAAATTTGCTTTTCATTTTCAGGTGTAATTTGGTGCATATTGGCTAGAAGGAAAAGATAATAGTATGTGATAATATGTCTCTATAGAATATGTTTAAGTTCTATCAAGGTATGAAAGAAATAGATGTGGGCTCTTTTAGGATTTGATGGATGTCACCTAAAGGGGCCATATGGAGGATTTTGCTTGCAGCAATAAGTCTTGATGGAAAAAATGGATTTTTTTAGTTGCATTTGTAGTTGTTGAAATTAAATGCAAGGAAAGTTGGGGATTTTTCTTTGAGTGATTGAGGGATATGATTGGAGGATTCAATAATGGCAAGCCTCGGGCCTTCATGACTGATAGACAGAAGGTATTCCTCTATTATGTAGTCTTTCTGCAACTTAAATGATTTTATTGGTTATTTTTTACATACTTAAATGCCTTCTTGGTTAGGTCTATAAACCTTTAAGGGGATAAATGTAACATTATATATGGATTTGAAGTAGTATGTAAAATGATTGGATTTCAGGCTGTTTGTTTGTCGCATATGTAAAATTTGAGGGGGGTAAAGATAGGATTATAACTATTTGATGGATGTGCATTTTATGTTTGTTAAAGTTGAGGGTTTCCTAGATATGTATCTGCAAAATTGTAGGCTTTTCCAGTTGTTGTATTCTGCATGCAAGGTTTTATTGCTTTTTGTCAGGCTTTTCAAAATGTAAAGGGTTAAATGGAATCTTGAAATTATATTAAGGGGATAATTGTAGTATTTGCAGTAACTAAATGATTTTTTTGTTATATGTTATAAAATGAAAGGGTTTCTGTGATATTATTTGTGACTTCTTCTTTTCTATTGGTTGGGCTTCATTGAAGCTATAACTAAGCTTGCTCCCAATGCAGTAAATAGGAAGTGTTGCAAGCATATTTATGCCAATTTTAGACAACACTTTCCAGGAGTGCTTTGAAAAAATATTTTTGGATGGTGTGCATTCTTATAATACCCAAGGTTTTAATTGGGCAATGTTTAAGGTCAGGGAGCATAGGCAGGCTGCACATGATTGGTTGATGGGAATTCCTATTCAGCTGTGGGCTAGGCATGCTTTTGATTTAAGGTTGAAGAATAATTTGTTGTGGCAAATGTGCACATGGAGGGTAGAGGACAGTATGGAGATGTTGCTTAAACTTGTCCTTTTGTTTCTTTTGTTAATTTGAATTTTTGAAAAACTCTATATTGGGGTTTGTTATTTTATAATTGTTGGGAACCCCGACAATGGATGTTTTGTTGTCTTGTTGGATAACTTGCTGAAAATATTTTGTAGGTATTTTGGTGATGAAGTTGTAAGTTATTTTAGGCTTTTGCAGTATTTGAATGATGAATTTGTCAAACTTGTCATATTTGAAGGATTGAAATGTAAGGCTTTTACAGTATTTACAGTTGGTGCACAAATTTTAGCCTTTCTTTCTAACATGTTATGTAGTTTTATTCAAAATTCAAGGAGGTATTTGCAATATGTCTTAATTTATATTTCAAATTGGATTGGGTTATTCAATTTGTATAAGCTTTTCATTATTCTAGGGGTGTAAAAGTAATGTTATATATAGGTCATCTGCAAAAAACATATTTGTATTAAGGGGACAAAAAATTATATTTATAAATGTAAAATCAATTATTAAATAAATCAAAATTATTGACAATTTTGACAAACTGCCATATGTAATGCTTTACAAAAAATCAACAAACAAAACCTTATAGTCTTAAAATTATTACAAGTAGGTCCAATGGTATTTTTGTCTAAAAAATAACCATAACAGTAACTTAAGGGCTTTTTTGGATTTTCATATATTTTTTTAGATGATGTCAGCATTTCATATAAATATCTTTATAAAAGAGTTCATAGAATATTAAAATGAGACATTAGTGTCTCAGAAGTTCTTTCAAAAACAGTAAGAATATTTTTATTTATTTTTAAAATTTTAATAAACTCCTTTAATTTTAATTATTTTAATTACAAAATCACCATTTTAAATATTTTATAAGCTTCTAAATATTATTTTATTCAAACACTTTAATAACTTATTTAAAAATAAAATTTAACACTCCAAAAATATTTTACAAATATAAGAATTTATAAGATATTTTAAACAAGTTTAACCAGTACTATTTTAATTCTTAAATTTCAATAATACTGAAACCCCCACCCCGCACCCCCAAGGTCTATGAAGCAAGCATCGACTTTACGCCTTGACTTATTTCTCATGCAATGATAGCAGGATTCTCAAAATGAGAAAAGATAACGCACATGATGTACAAAAACTGAGTTGACAACAGGAAAAAGCACAATCAAACCGGCGTACACTAATTTGAAACAACTTTACTCCTAGATTAGTGTGAATTGCAACTGCAGGAAAGAGTATTGGCAATGGGACATTCATCCCACTTACCAATTAATTATCAAACTAAACTGTACCCTGCATCTGCACATAAGAAGTC
>JACGDI010001573.1:9206-27073 GCA_014898725.1 Jacaranda copaia | reverse complement strand
GGCTTTGCCAACACTTGCTTCAATAGTTGGTTGGTTAGCACTATGATAGAATGAAACTGGAAGTACGGTTTCAACTTTTGAGCAGTGGTCACTAAGGCTAACTCAAATTTCTTAATTTCTAAATAATTATGTTCTGGCTCTTAGAGTGATTTACTGTAATAGTAAACTAGTCGATGGTTGCCATCTCGAATCGATATCAATATTGAACTAATCGATGCTTCAAAAACTGCCAAATATATCTGAAGTACTTCTCCCAACTCAAGTTTTGCCAACATAGGGGATGAGGCCAAATACTGCTTCAACTCGATCAGCGCTCGATCACACTGTTCTATCCATTGGAAACTCATCTTTTTGGCATTCTTGAGAATTTTGAAAAGGGAGAGGCTTTTGTCAGCCAATCTCACAATGAACCTTCCCAAAGCCATAATTCTTCCCACCAACCTCTAAACGTCTTGAACTGTTCTCAAAGGGGTGATGTCTAAAACTGCTTGAATTTTCTGTGGATTTGCCTTAATACCTCTTTGGCTAACCATATAACCTAGAAATTTTCCTCCTCAAACCCTGAATGTGCATTTATTTGAGTTCAGCTTCAATCCAAATGCTCTTAGAATCCCAAAAGTATGACTGAGGTCGAGCAAGTGGTCTTGGGCTTTTTTCGTCTTTACAATTATGTCATCGACTTAAACTTCCATTGATTTTCCAATCTCGTCTTTGAACATGAAATTAACTAATCATTGATAAGTTGCCCCAACATTTTTCAATCCAAACGGCATGACAAGGAAGCAATATAACCCATTAGGAACAACAAAAGATATTTTATCTCTATCCTCGAGTGCCATGAAGATCTAATGAAAGCCTTGAAATGCATCCATCATACTTAATAATTCACACGCAACAGTTGAATCGACTAGTAAATCTATTCAAGGCCAGGGGTAAGGATCCTTAGGGCATGCTTTATTCAAATCAGTAAAATCATTACACATCCGCTACTATCCCTCAGTTTTTGGGATTAGGTCAACATTACAAAGCCAAGAGGGATACTGAATTTCTACAATATATCATGCATCTAAGAGTTTTCTAACCTCTTCCTTGATAATTTGCGTCCTCTTGGCATTGAACGTCTTCGTCTTTTGTCTACCCAACTTGTACGATAGGTCAGTGTTGAGGCAATACATAATAATATTGGGGTCAATCCCTTGGAGGTCGGATGCCTTCCAAGTAAAGACATCGATATTTTTCCTCAGAAAATCGACCATAAGACACTCCAACTGGGGGCCCAAGTCTATTCTAGTGTGGGTCATCTTTTTGGGATTATCTTGTTTGAGCTCAATGGTTTTAAACTCCCCGACGGGCTCCACTCTAGTATCTTCCAGCTTCCGCTTCTTGCTGACCTGGGACTCTTCGGGTTTTGCTACAAAGGCATCCCCTAAAGTCTTTAGTTGTGGTTGAGTTTTCTACTCAATTAACTCGACTGAGATGTTGTAACATCTCCAAGCCTCCTTCAGGTTGTAAAAAAGCTCGCCCGCGCCTGCTGTGGTCGAAAACTTAATTTTCAAGTGATAAATAGACACAATGGCATGGAAGTCATTGAGAGCAGGTCAGCCTATGATGACATTATAGGCAAATGGGGCGTCAACCATCAGATAGTTCAGCATTAAGGTTTTCCTCCAAGGAGCCTTTTCAAAAGATGTGGACAAATTGATCGATCCCTCCGGTATAATCTCCAATCCCCCAAATCTGACCAACGGCGTGTGCACAAGTTCTAACTTTAGTTTGCCCATATTCATCCTCTTTAGGGTGGATAGAAAGATAACATTCACCGAGCTGCCATTGTCGATCAAAACCTTACATACTTCAAAGTTAGCAATTTCCACATAGACCACCATCGAATAGTCTATCTTGTGATCGACATTCTTGCCCTCAAGATGGTCTAGGTCGGCATCAGTAAAGAAGATGGGTTCTGTGTTTGTGGTGAGGTGAAAAGTTATCTCGATAGGTGAAACTTTATTAGACTTAAGTCTCCTTTGTGTTTGCCTCTTAGCAAATTTAGAGTCCCCCCTAATGGGACCTCTTGCGATCATGTCAATTATGCCCCTGATTAGAGAGGGCGATCATCCTAGGTGAACTTTTTTCCTTTATCTTCTCTTCTGGGGCTAACCGACCTTTCTCTATGGGGAGTCCGATTAGCTTTTCCCCCTTCAGTCTACGCATCCACGATTATGTATTTTTTGAGGTGGCGCTGCTTGATCAACCTCTCGATCTCGTCTTGGAGATTGAAGCATTCATTCGTGTCATGCCCCTTCTGTTTGTGGAAGTGGCAGTATTTTTTTAATTTCTTCATGGCTTCAGTCTCCATCAGCTTTCTAAGCTTTTTAAGGAGGTTATCATGCTAGATGGCATAAAGGACCTCCTCCCTCGGATGTTCAATGGTATATAGTTGTGAAAATGCTTGATCAGAGATCGACCTCGTTTCTTGTGTTTTTGGTCGTCTCTTTCTTTCTTCTTCTTCTTGATTTTGGAGAATCCAAACTTGAGCCTGTTTATTTCCTCCTATGTCATGTACCTTTCTGCTAGGTCGAGTAGCTTCTCCATCAACCTGAGACGTTCCCGCACCAATACATTGGCACACTTTTTGTGTTTGAGCCCCAGGAACAATACATCAATCAAGAACTCAATCTTGAGGTTATCTATTTTCAGGACCTCCATGTCAAATCTAATGAAGAAATCATAGAGAGACTGCCCCTCACTTTGCTTGACAATGTGGAGGTGGGTATGGGGGAGCTTCGCTTTCTTTCTACTAGCAAATTGGTGCAAGAACTTATCGCACAGCTGGTCATAAAAATAAATCGATGATGGTTCAAGCTTCACGAACCAGTCCAGTACGATCTCTTAGAAGGTAGTCACCAACATCTTAGCATGGATGTATTCGTTGTGTCCATGCAACTGCATCATGTGCTCAAACTGTATAAGGTGCTCATTAGGGTCAGTAGAGCCATCATACCTCGGCAGACTTGTTGGGACTTTGGCGTCGACGGTGATGCTTTCATCGATGATATCTTGAATGAAAGGGGACCTTCTATCCCAATGAGATCTCTAAGGAGCATCCAAGTTTAGTGCTATGTTAGTATTTTCCCTCGAAATCTCATTAAGATGCCTGTTCAGCTGCTGGACTTGATGGGATACTTCTTCCTATTCATCCTGATCTACCTAGGTGGTATTTCGATCAAGACCCAGTTCAACACGCTCGACCTTATCGCGCTGCAAGGTTTGAATAGGCCGAGGCGCAAGGTCTGTAGACTCTCCTCTTTCTTCACGGTAGTCACGCTTATAGCGTTCGACCTTATCGCACTGCATAGCTCAATTAGGTCTAACGTGACTACCGAGTTTGCTATCTCTTCCCGTATTTCTAGTCGTCTCTTCTCTTTCTGCGAGCATCTGGGACTGATCTCACACATGGCAGGCAGCTGCCTAGATTCTCTACGGCCGTGGCTGTTCTCAAGAGACCTATTCTCCAGCGGGGACGACTACAAAGTTGTACTGGCGGCAAGAGCAAGCAATGTAGTGTGTCTGTTCAAAGCGGCAGATAGCTGGACTGATATTTGAGCTAAAATCTACTCACTTATCAGCTGCATTAATTAGGGCATGGTGAGCATCGCCACTTGCTTTTGAAGGGCACTGGTGCTCAAAGCGTGTATACCTTGCTAGGGGTTAAAGGGAGGCGGAGAAATGGACCTCCTATTCTTCTCCCTTTAGGATGTTGCTCTGCATGCGTTCACCATCTTTTCATTGCAATCTCAATAATTTCCCACAGACGGTGCCAAAACTGATGCGGTTGAAAGTCATTTATAGTGAAAAGGGTAGTGTTTGGGATGAATTCAACTACGAAGGTCTAGTGTTCAAAGCTGTATTTCTCTTGAGATTTGAGATCTACAATCACAACACACGTCAAACTAGTTAAGGTGCCCCTAGCTAAGTCACTCCGACGCTCAAGTTAGTTCTGGTCGAGATATAGTAATCGAACAGAATCTGAGAGTACAGAAGGTTTATAGTGTATTTAGCATTACCTTGAATGTGGTTGAGTATGAAGTATTTATTGCCTTCTTCAGGCGTGATTTGACTATGGTGCCCTTATCAGGTGTACTGACTTTTGTTTTTGCCAAGGGATTGATGGTCATTTCATATCCAAATCCCGGTACTGTTCCAAGTGGCTGAATCTCCTATTTTCCAGGATAAATAGTACATCTGGAGGCGCCTTCTTGCTAAAGGTGGTGGTAGGGTTAGCAAAGTTGGTGGCAGCGGCTATACCGGTTGTCACGTATCATTAATGCGGAGACATGTTGCCTGCCAGACTAATAAATGCAGCGGAGATCTGAGTCAACGCCGGAGTGGGTCTTGAGATCGATACATGTCGACCAGACCTAACTGTTGGAACATTTGGAGTAGTCCTGAGGTCGATGCGGGTCAACCACAGACCCTGCCAAGTAAGGTCGATACAAGTCGATCAAATAATCCTTGATAGACGATCTGGCCCAAACTTGATGTTGGGCCTCCTAAACTATCCCACCTGTTGTTGGGCCTATTGGGCTATCCCATATCAATTATCATTAAGTGCAATGAAAGAGCAATGAACTGATTATGACAAAGTATTGTTGTCTTATAAATTTACAATGGTGCTCTTTTGTGTAACATATACTATTTTGTAAATTGTCGAATGAAAAAATATAAGGATAGCACACATAGTAATTTGTGGAACGCAAATATCACTGATCAGATAAAATAATAAATTATTTTCTTGCAAGAATGATTTTAAATATTAAGGCAACATAAAAGGAATAGCAATTATCTTTTGGGATAACATGATACATTATGCTAATACATAAACCCTATCAATCAAAAACTACACAAGTAAACAAACATGAAACAAAGGTTACGTCAAAGGGAAAAGCAAAAATTACATAAATAACTTCTATTTTTCCTAGGTTATACTAATCAAAGTTTATAAAAAAAAACAAGAAGAAGAAAAAAAAAAGGAAATTTCAACATCTAATTTTAAATTAGTTTGCTTTTTGGCCTATCATCAAATTGTGGAGTTAGCACCCAGCCACACATACTATGTCAGTTTCAAAAATTGATGGGTTTCATCTTATATTTCTCCAATCAAAAAGGCCTGAAGTATTACTATGATTTGGAGGTATCAGATGTGGAATCAATTCATTCTCTTCATGATGTTGGACTGCCAATTTTAATTATGGGGGGAAATGGGCTGCTATTCAAAAATATGGGCTGTTTCATTATGTTTAAAGGCAAAATATCAATTGCAATAGAACTTTCAATAGATTGGATTTTAATTTTAATTTAATTTTAATTTAAAAATTTTTATTTGATTAAAATATTCAATAGATAAAATCTAATTATAAATATTCATAATTTTAATAAGTGGATCAAATATGGAATTAAACAATCCGATCTATTAAAGATCTAAATCAGAATTTTAATATTTTTTATTAAATTAATACTCTAATATATAATATTAATAAAAAATTTAAAATAAAATTTATATATTATATTGACATAATATCTATATTAACGTCTATATTATACTATTAATATTGAATCTTTAACCTAAAAAATAAGAGGAATGTTGATAAAATGTCAAATATAATAACATACAATAATTCATCTATATATTAATATAATGTAAAATAAGAATTTAGTATTCAAATATTTAACTTTTGAACTAATATATAATAAAAAGTTATTAAAAATTCAAATATAACATAAATTTATTTTATAAATACAATATTTTCATAAAATTCAAAAGAAAAAAAGAAAAAAAATAAAGTGGGTCGAATTTTTTAATTGGATTCGAATATAATACTAACTAACAAAGATCCTATAGGATTTAAGATTGGATTCGAATATGAATTTTGTTAATTGAATTTGGATATGATAAATTCGATCCAGATTCAACTTATTGACAGTCCTAAGTTTCGACTATTTTTTTAAAAAAAAAAAAAAAACCAAAATTCACGTGCTTTGGCATCTGGGTCTCTTCCGCTATGAGTACTATTTTTTTTAATTTTAATCTTTTTTAATATTTATTTTACTACCCTATTATAACATCTATTAAAATCAAATTATTTTCGATATAAAATAGGTAATGTAACTAATAAGTCACATGGATGCTATTAAACGATTATACGATAAAAGCTTCAAGAGTTAACCAGTTATAATTTTAGGCTGTTGAACGCAGCGTAATATTATTTGTCATGTACATGACAAAGTAATCCATCCCTTTGAGCCTCCGCCCCCCCTCACAGGTGGTCCTCTTCCCATCAATGCATTTGCTACCCACCATTCTTATCCTGCACCACTCACACTGAATTATTCTCTCCCTCTCTCCTTATCCTGCACACCCCATTCTCTTCCTTAATTTTTCTGTCCGCTTTAGAGCTTCCAATACAACCTCATTCGATTGTTAACAGTGCGCAATTCCCAACATTGTACCACAAATAATCACAAATTATATATATATATATATAAAACTATATATATGTCAGGTACAAGTATAGGTATAGCTACAGATTGGTCGCAGAGAGGGGGCGGTGGGGGAGTGGGATGGAGAAGAGAAGAAGAAAAAGCATTTGAAAATGCGATTGCCATGTATTGGAGTAGTGATGAATTGTCCATAGAGATGCAAAATTGGAGCCAGATTGCTTGTATGGTTCCAGGTAAAAGCATTAATGAGTTGAAGCATCACTATCAGCTTCTCAGGGAAGATGTTGCTGCTATTGAAGCTGGAAATGTTCCATTGCCTAATTACAACACTACCACTGCTCCTGTTGCTTCCTCTTCCACCACTAATACTAGTGCTTGTCATGGCAACCATTTTCATCAAAAAGATGCACCTAATTTCACTAATTCTAATTTCCTCTCTCATGACTCTGTCTCCACTCAACCCACTGCCGCTAAAGGAGGAGAATCCAGCCGTTCCGATCAAGAACGCCGGAAAGGGATTCCCTGGACCGAAGAGGAGCACAGGTGTTTTTTTTTTTTTTTTTAATTTCTATATACGCACGTTGAGAGTTTGGATAAGCTGAGATTTTTAATGTCATTGATTAAATTGCGGCTCCACCTCAAATAATCAATTCTACACATTTTTTTATATATTACTAAAAGAGCTAGCCCTTTAAATTTTATTAATTAATTCAGGTTATTTTTGCTTGGTTTGAGCAAGTTTGGGAAAGGGGATTGGAGGAGCATTTCGAGAAATTTTGTGATTTCGAGGACTCCAACGCAAGTGGCGAGCCATGCTCAGAAGTTCTTCATTCGTTTGAACTCCATGAACAGAGACAGAAGAAGGTCCAGCATCCACGACATAACCAGCATCAATGGAGATGTCTCGTCCACAGATTTGCCGCCAATAAGTGGCCAAGCACAGCTGGTGCATTCCCCTTCTCCTGCAATAAAGCATCAGAGGGCACCAAACAACATGCAAGGATTAGGCATGTACGGCGGTGCACCCGTCGGCCATCCGGTCGCTATTCCTCCCGGCGGGCACATTGCTTCTGCAGTTGGTACTCCTGTAATGATATCTCCGACCGGACATCCTCATCATCACCATCATCCTCCTTATGTTCTTCCACTTGCCTGCCCAATGCCGCCGCCGCCGCCACCACTGCCGCGGCACCAATAACAAAGAGAAACCAAATTGCGGGCCGGAAGCTCAACTTGTACAGCCCAGCTATCTAGCTAGCTAGTCTAGAATTGCACCACATCCACAATTCAATTAATTGCTTATCATGAAGCAAAAGTAAGGGCCCATCAACTACTAACATTAGAGGCTTTAATTTACCAATAGGGAAGCATCTGCATGTATCATGTTGAGGGTTGTTTTGTATTTACATTCTTTCGGCCAATCTGTACATAAACAGATTTTTCCGCAAACCCTCTTAACAACAAAGCAGAGATTCAGGCTGCTTCCTAATATGGTGGTTATTATAATGTCGTCTTTTGAGGTTCATTGTCTGGGTTACTTATTTGGGAATCCACGTCTAATTTTTTCTTGGTTGACCTTATTTGGCTACAAAAGGAAAGCGCCAGAAAACTTTGCTAGAGGAATGATTCATTCAGGCAGCGACAATCTGAAATGTGGATAGCAAATCGAGTACTTGACTTGCTTAATTTTCACATTATTAATTCAAATACACTTCTATTTCTACTAGAAACTAATAGGGAAAAATGCAAATTACTCCCATGTGAAATTCGAAATTGACACAAAATTCCCCATAAAAAAATAGAAATTTGATCAATATTTCGTGTTATTTCAAAATTGCCACAGAATCACCTGATGGGGAACACGTGCGCAAAATGCAAGTAGGAGATGCAATTTTGAATGTGAATTGTGCAAAATATCCTTTAGGGGTTTTAATATGCCCTTTTATAAATATAATTTTCAAAATTTTTTTTTTGAATTTTTTTTTCTTCTTTAGTAATCTACATTTTCCTAAAACCCAAAAAATTATCTATAAATAATTGAAAAGTGTCAATCAATTTTGTTACGGGGTGAGTCAAACTCCTATATAAATAAAAAAGTGCCATGGAAACCCCCATAAAAAAAAAGAAAGAAAGAAAGTGTTCATATAAACTTGATAACTTCAAAAATGGGTCATGTCACCACCATATGTAGAAAAAGTTTATATATTCAGACCCACCCCATGTAACTACCATATTATTTTCAACTTTTACTAATGAATTAAATTCTCTACAATTGTAGGGTAGATTTTATATAATATGTTATACAATAATTAATAAACATCACCCATTGGAAATGAGAAAAAAGGAAAGGAGATATCAAAAAGATAACTTGGACCATTTTACATAAATAATATATAACCCTTCCCTCATTTGATATTATGGTTGGGTAGCAAATGGGTGGGTTGGGTTGGGTTGGGTTGGGTAAAAGTTGGATCTTTATGGGTTTGGGTGGGTCCAATACATTAAAAAATAATAATAATAATAATAACTTTTACTAAATATATTACTATATTATTTTGTTAAATTATGATTTTTTTAATTTTTATTTTACATATGTTAATTAATTATTATTAACAAAATAAAGAAAATGAATAAAGTGGAAACCGTAGCAACTTAAAACTCTTTAGTTAAAATTACAAAATGCAAATACAGCATTCGTTTGGCATGATTTATATATTAAAACTTTAGAATAAGTAAAAAAGAATTCTTAATTCTTAATCACTATAAATTTTACTATATTATAATCTAACTCTCATTTCAATTAAATTTCATAAATGAAAGAAAGGTACTCTTAAATACAAAATTTGAAATTTTCATAATAAATCTCCACCTCTATTTCCTTAAGATGATCGTATTTTCAAAAGAAGAAAAAAAATTGTGACTTCACTAATATCTATATCTATGTTATAAATTATGATATGTAATTGAAGTAATTTTAACTCAAATTATATATAAAAATTGTAGTTACTTATAGAAATTCTTATTGAGAATTTAACAATTAAGTAAGAATATAATCATGAAAGAGCACGTTAATTTTGAGTGGATTTTTTTAATTAAATTTTGGATGAAATTGGTTTAGACCATTTACAACCCATTGCATTCTCATTTGAACTTATAATCCAATTGAACCCACTTGAGCCCAACCCACATTAAAATCATTATAACCCAACCCAACTCAAACCCACTCATATTATTTTAAACACAGTCCAATCCAGAACTAAGTGAATTGGGCTGAAACTATAGTTCTAAACCTAATTTGCCACCCTTATATTTATACATACAAAAATTACAAAAGTATCAATGAATACTCCCAATACCCATCAATCAATTTCCAACAACCAACAAAAAAGTAAAAGCAAAAGCTTATCTTACATATACACCACTATCAACAATTGAAGTCAAGCAAAAACCAACTAAATGCATATGCCTATCCATCAGCTATGCCAATTAAGAGCAAGAGAAAGAAAGATGGAGCAAAACAAAGGCTAGTCACATATTAAGCCACCAAACCAAAAAAAAAAAAAAATTCTTCAAATTCAATCTTCAATCTTCAAGGTCTCCATGTTTTTTCCCTTAACTTGATGCCTGCCAATACATATGCAATTTGTGGCATTCTCAATCTTTTCTTCTTAGTTGACTACCCATTAGTTTGGGCAGCTATATTTTCTGTGTCCCTAAATCAGAAATAGACTTCATTAATCAAACAGTAAGCACAAAAATAGCTATGCAGAAAAAAGACCAAATTACCCCTATATCTACTTTATTAGTAGTACAACTATACCTCATATAATAAAAAAAGGGCATTATTAGTTGGCTGCCTATCACTTTGGGCAACTACATTTTTAGTCCTTAAACCAAAAATATACTTCAATATTAATCAAACAATAAGCACAAAAATGACTGTGTAGAAAAAATGCCAGATTACCTCCATGTCAACTGTATCAGTGGTATAATTATACCTCATAGAATAAAAAAAAGGGCCTTATACCCCCAAGTCTACTCTTAAGAAATCTTAAGCAATAAAGAAAAAATTCAAAAAAAAAAAAAAGCAAAAAAGATGTCATTTTTCAATTTTGAATTCAGTTCATTCCCCTATTCAGCCCAATTCAAACAAGATGGATATAAAAAAAATGCCCACCACATCAAAAAAATAAAATAATAATAATAATAATAATAATAATAATAATAATAATAATAATAATAATAATAATAAATGTGTTTATTGTGTCTAAATCTTTCGATTAGAGAATTCCCGCAAAAATGAAAAAAGCCCAACCCACAAACACCCAACATCCATCCCACACACAATATCACTAAAACATACATTTCGCATACAAACGGTGCATTATTTCATTAACACCAATACTAGTTCGAAAAATAGAACAACAAATGAAAACCAACACACATGGAATTAAGGGTCATCAGAAAGATTCATGTTGGATCACAAATACCTTCGATCAATGATGATTTCTTGACAATAAAATATAGAAAAACGACTTGATTTGCATTGGGAGAAGGTTTCTTTTTTTCTTCTAAGAGTTGACAAAGAGGATTTTTGGGATTAGTTGGATTTGGGTGTTTTTTTTATCTGTCATCCAAACGTATGACAAAACAATGGAGGAAAAATTGAAGCAATGCCTAAAATCTTCCTCAGCACTCAAAAGGGCATTTTTATCTTCTTTTTTTTTTTTTGACCAAAAAGTGCATATGGGGCAAATAAGGTAATTTTGAAAAAACACAAGATATTGATCAAACTCGTATTTTTTCATATAGGATTTTATGGCAATTTCAAATTTCACATGGGGTAATCCGCATTAAAGCCCAAACTAAGTACAACGTAGTTGAATCTTGAAGTATTGAAAATTAGAAATATGAGATAAAAATATAAACAAAAATCCTTAAAATTGCCATGATCACAGTCAAGCTTATTTTCTGTAGGCAAAAGAAGTGACTGCTTTAACCTAGTTTAAAATCAACAAATTCATAAATTGTGAGAAATAAAAATCGATGTCAAAATTTTCCATCACTTTCCAATTAAAGTTATTTCATTTATCAGAAATCGATACAGATCAACAAACCAAGAAAATAATTCTCTATGAAATTTTTTGATCATGTTTAGAAAATTATATAATAATCTTTCAGTGACAAAAATTCGCACAATATCTCCCTTGTGTGTTGAATAAACTACCTAAAACCCACTTTACTTTGCAAATGAAAAACATTATAACAATCAATGAATACATGCAAAAATAAAAGCGCAACAGAATTAGAATTAGAATTAAAATTTATTGTGACTACTATGAATTTTATAAAACACTTTTTCTATTTCGCTTTCGCTTTTTCTGCTATCTATTTCTGTTTTTCATATGCACCAAATATAACATATTTTCTAATGTATTTTTCTAATACAATTATTTGTAAACTTTATGGGAAAAAATATTTTTTAGAATAGTAGCATATGTATCGTCATGAATCATGATATGCCAAATAATATTTTAGACTTTGCGTTTATTTAAAACCAATGTGAATTGAAATTGTAATGAGTGTAAGAGGCAGCAAAAGGAAACCAGCCCCAAGCCCAGTCACATTGGTGATCCGAACACTGCTAAGCAAATTAATTTTGAAGGCATCAACGTATTTTATGAGATCATCTCAAAATGCTATAACAAGACACTTTGGAGAAAGTTGTTTTCTTTCTTTTTGGAAAATCTTACTACCTGGTATAGATTGTTATCCCATATTGGTTTGAAGATAATGGTAATTGTGAGATTTTTATCATTTAGGAGTGATGATCCACCAATTTTGGTTATAACTTAATGAGAGTTTTTGAGGTTAAAATTAATAATTTTTAAACTAATGATTTTATCTCATTAAGAAGATGTTTATTAAGTGGTTATGTGCGAAAAATTAATAGGAGAGTGAATGAGATAATTGAGTTAGAGTTAAGGAATAGCTAAGACATGTAGATAACTTGAAAGTGTCCATCCCACATTGGAACCTAAAACTAGAATTGAGCAAGTTAAATAACTTTGGTGTGGTCTAAGGGCTTGGACCCCTCTGGGGGTACCCAAGTCTTTGGAGGGGAGAGGGCCTACATGAGTGTGGGCTCGGGTCAAGCTTGGATTGAGGTGGGGAGCAAGTGCGGGTGTGCTTGCAATTTGAATATTATCTTTTTACAGAAAATTTGTTTACAATAAATAAAATAATTTTTTATTTATTTATCATCAATAATTATGTTCAATAATTATTTTTATTTCGGTTTCGTGACCGACCTCTTCTAATGGTCATGTCTGAAAATTCCAAATATTCCTCTCCTAATAATCATGTCCAAAAAGTTCAAATGCAGCCATGTCTGTACATTTGATTATCTACAGCTATGTCCTTAGAGTTTTAAAATTAAAGGTCATAATCTTATAACATGTCTGATGGGTATATGGTCAAACCTCATGCTATTAGGCACCTAGCATCTATAAATATGGGGGGTTACATTCGTGCATTAGATATAGAAAAACATACAACATACACACACACACTTCAAAGCATGCAAAGCATTCATTCATGCATATAAACAGAGGTTCAAGTCAGTTAATGGTTCGAAGTACAGCCTTTGTCTGGTTGGGTCGTTGTATCTTGAAAGGTTGTCTGTACCGTTGAGAGGCGGATAAAACCTTTAAAAAACTGTGTTTGTGCAGGCATCGACTCAATTAAAGTGTTAACTTAATTACTGCTCCTAGTTTGTTTTATTAAATTTCTATTTGATTAATTTACAGTTCTCATAATCTATGCTCTTCTATGAATTAATTAATTATGTTGTTGTTTTATTACTGTCTATTTGATGCATACACTGGGCCATATATTTTCCAACAAGCTTAAGGTTTTATTCTTTCCTCTCTATACATATAATTAAGTAACATAATCAGTTGTGCCTTAACAGCCCTGCATGATTTACATTCTACAGAACTTGTAAAATTCATAATTAATTATCAGTCTCTGCCTCATTTCTTCATTCTTGATAAAATTATGTGTTGCATTTAGAACTTGTGTAAGTTGGCACACGTAGGTAATCATTGTGTCAAGCATCTTCGAAACTTTGCTACCATCATGAACTTTGTTGTACTTGATGTGCAATCTGTCAATTTCAATTACCTTACGCTGCTTAGTATCTATCCTAATAATCCATAACGTTATCTTGGTGAATTTTGTACTATTGACATTTTGCTTGCTGTTGCGCCTTTAGAAACTCTTAAATTAGAATTCTATTCTATTAATTCAATATATGTTTAGTCATGTCTTATTTTGTTTAGTTTGCAATTCCGATTAGATAAAGAGTTGGATAGAAATCTTGTTTTGAATTTAAATCCACCTGTCGAGAAGCTTGCTGCCCATTTTGTCAAAATTTAATTAATTATTGTATCATTACATTTTGTTTGAATAAGTATGCTGTAGGTTTGTTGACATGTGAAAAAATGATTTTGTTACATTATGAGTGCATGTTTCAGAATTAATTACGGAAATTACAGTTTTGAACTTACTTCATAGTAGAATGTGTGTATGCATGAAAATCAATTTTGTTTTTGTCCATAAAGTGAATTGTGAAGAATAAATCTTTTTTGCGTCCATTTTACTTAAATTAGTAGTGTAATTATTCCTTGATATTGATTTGTAGAAATTAATTATGGCTTCAAACAATGATGTGCCAAACATTCCTAATGAGCCCAATGTTGGTAGCGGAACATCGAATGCTCTCGTTGCGGCACCACCAATTGCAATTGCTCCTACTCTTGTCACAGTCGGACAAGCAAAGAAACCAAAAAAGTTCAATGGGAAAAACTTTAAAAGATGGCCGCAAAAGATGTTGTTTCATCTTACCACACTAAACCTAGCAAGGTTCCTGCGTGAAGAACATCTTATCTCAAGGAAATATCCGAATATGCAGACTATGGCAACCGTTGATGCTTGGAATCATGGAGATTTCCTGTGCAAAAACTACATACTTAACGATTTGGACAATGCACTATACAATGTACACAATCCAATTGCCACTGCCAAGGAGCTTTGAAAATCACTAGAGAAAAAATACAAAACGAAAATGCTAGCACAAAGAAATTCATTGTTGGTAAGTTTCTTGAGTTGATTATGATTGACTCAAAATCTGTAATGTCCTAGGTAAATGAATATCAGATGATATTGCATGAGTTAGCTACCGAAGGGATGACACTTGGAGAATCATTTCAAGTGGCAGCACTCATTGAAAAATTACCCTCAGGGTGGAAAGACTTCAAAAACTACCTCAAGTATAAATGCAAGGAGATTAATCTTGAGGTTGAGAATTGAGGAAGACAATAGACTTCCCAAAAACAAAATCGGTGGCAGGGCTTATGAAAGCAAAGCAAACATTGTGGAGTAGGGTCCGTCTAACAAACGGAAAAGGGATGCTTCAGACAACCATCATGACAAAAGAAAGAAAAAGAAGTTCAAAGTAAGCTGCTATGTTTGCAGCAAGCCAGGTCATAGGGCAAAGGACTGCAAACACTGCCAACAAGGAGGAATTCCAAAGAAAGGTGGATTTCCAAATAAGAAAAGAGTTGCTCATGCGAACATGGCCGAAGTAGAAACTCTCTCAGATGGTGTCAATGACGTGAACCTTTCAATGTTGGTTTATGAGGTAAACCTAAGTGAGACTCCCAAACAATAGTGGGTGGACACCGAGCCCACTTGACATGTGTGCTCATATAGAAACTTGTTCACAACTTATGAGAACATAAAAGATGAGAATTTGTTCATGGGAAACTCATCAACTTTCAAGGTGCGTGGAATTGGAAAGGTGATACTGAAAATAACCTCTAGAAAGGAACTAACTCTCAACAACGTGCTTCATGTGCCAGATATAAGAACAAACTTAGTGTCAAGTACTCTGCTTAGCAAGAATTAATTTTAGACTAGTTTTTTAATCTAACAAATTTGTACTTACCAAAAATGGCATGCATATCGAAAAAGGCTATTTATGTGATGGTCTCTTTAAAATGAATGTAATGACCATCACACCCAAAAATGTACCAAAAATTGTTATTAATGAAAATAAAGTAAATTCGGCTTACTTGTTAGAGTCTCTAGATTTATGGCATGTAAATTTTGGTACTTTAAGTAAACTAGCTAAAAGTGGAATTCTACCTAAGTTGAACCTTAACACAAAAACTAAGTATGAAATTTACATTAAGGCAAAAATGACAAAAACTCCATTTAAGGCAACAAAGAGAAGCACTGGACTATTAAATTTAATTCACACAAACATATGTGACTGAAAAATGGTGCAATCAAGAGGTGGAAAAAAATACTTTATAACATTCATAAATGATTGCACAAGATATTATCATGTTTATTTACTTTTGAGTAAAGATGAAGCTATTAAGTATTTAAATATGATAAGAATGAGGCTGAGAATCAACTTGGAAAGCAAATTAAAATACTTAGAAGTGATAGAGGCGGTGAATATGTTCACCCTTTTGAAGAATTTTATGCTAAACATGGAATCATCCATGAAGTGACAGCACCTTATGCACCACAATCAAATGGCATCGCTAAACGCAAGAATCAAATCTTAAAAGAAATAATGAGCACATTATTAATTAATACAGGGCACCTCAGAACATATGGGGAGAAGTAGTGTTGATTGCAAATCAATTACTTAACAAGATACCACACAAGAAACTAAAAAAAACACCATATGAGCCATGAAAAGGACATCTCCCACCTTATGAATATCTTCGAGTGAGGGGGTGTCTAGCTAAAGTTGGAGTACCACCTCCAAAAATGGTCAAAATAGGACCAAAGACTGTTAATGGAATCTTTATGGACTACGCACAACACAATACCGCCTATCGATTCCTTATATGTAAATTTGATATTGCTAGCATTCAAGTCAATATGATAATCAAGTCACGGAATGCAAGCTTCTTTGAAGAAATATTTTCTTGGAAAAAGGAATAAGGGCAAGTGATATTTAAAAAACTTCAACAAATTCAAAACTCGAGCAAAGAGGACTTGGAGGTAAAAGAGCTTGAACGGCTAAATCCTTTGGGCCTAACTTCTTAACTTTCATATTAGAAAGTGAACCAATGATGTTTACTAAAGCAATGACCACCCCAGAAGCTCCATTATGGAATGAAGCAGTAAATAGTGAAATAGAGTCCATCATGCATAATCACACTTTGGAACTAGTAGATTTGCCTCTTGAAAATAAACCATTAGGGTGTCAATGGATTTTCAAGAGGAAAATGAAAAATGATGGTATGATAGATAAACACAAGGCGAGACTAGTAGTCAAAGGGTACCAACAGAGGGAAGGCCTTGACTATTTTGATACATACTCACCAGTAACTAGAATTACTTCCATTCAATTACTGATTGCCTTTGTTGCCATTATTAATCTCAAGATACGTCAAATAGACGTAAAAATGGCATTTTTAAATGGTGGCCTTGAGGAGGAAATCTATATGAAACAACCTAAAGGGTTTGTGGTTCCATGACAAGAAAAGAAGCTGTGTAAGTTAATCAAATCATTATACGGTTTAAAACATGCACCTAAATAGTGGCATCTTAAATTTGATCAAGTAATGATGGCCAATGGCTTCAAAATTAACGAGTGTGACAAATGTGTGTATATTAAAGGTACACCAACTAAATATGTCATTGTATGTTTATATGTATATGATATGTTAATCATTACGCATCAAATAGACAATAACAAAACAACAACAAAACTAATTAATTCATAAAAGAAAACATATTATGAGAAGTGGAAATTGAGCAAGCAGAAATTTAATAAAACAAACCAGAAGCAGTAATTAAGTTAACACTTTAATTGAGTCAAAGCCTACACAAACGCAGTTTCCTTAAGGTTTTATCTGCCTCTCAATGATGCACGAGGACTCTTAATAGACAACCTCCCAAGATACAATGATGCAGCCAAACAAAGGCTGCACTCGAATTACCTATATTCCAAACCCTTAACTGACTTGAACCTCTGTTTATATGCATAAATAAATACTTTGTATGCTTTGAAGTGCGTATGTATGTTGTATGTTTTCCTATATCTAATGCATGACTGTACCCCCTATATTTATAGATGCTAGGTGCCTAATAGCACGAGGCCTGACCATATACCCATCAGATATGTTACAAGGTTATGACCTTTAATTTTAAACTCCAAGGACATAGCTATAGATAATCAAATGAACAGACATGGCTGCTGATATGGGATAATCCGGTAGGCCCAGCAGGCCTAACTTCAAATGAGACAGCCCATGAGACCCAACATGGTATGATATAAT
>JACGDI010001568.1:151177-172705 GCA_014898725.1 Jacaranda copaia | reverse complement strand
ATCAAATTAAATAAATTGAAGTACAATACAATTAGATGCACGTAAACAACATCAATTTCAGATCGAACACAAGAGATGTGCACAATGGCATTCGTTTCAGATTGAACACAAGACATTTCACATCATATGGAAGATTAATGCCATTGGACTATAACCCACTGAACATACTAATTTAATATTTAATTTTAGATATTCGAATACTGTCAGAACCATTTAATCTAAATGGCCGTAGGCCCATTCAATCCCATTCCAAAAATCTCAAACCTCTTAGACTCCCATTAACGGACAATTACTACGGCCTTGTTTAAATTTCTTGATAGCCCTGACGAAGAGAATGATTTAGGCGTATAAATTGTTTACTCTGCACTATTAGAGCCCGTCAGGTTTCATTACTGCCTATAGATGTCGAAGGATTTAATGTCCCAACTTGTGTTGTGTGTTTGACTGAAGAACCAAACTTAGCTAAAATATGAGATGAGGTCATGACACGTCACAAATGCCCCTTACTTGTAAGTCGGTTTACATAGCCTCAACCCACCTTACACTAATGTCATTTGGTATGTATACTATTTTGGGATTTTCATTGTTCACACTCAAGTCAAAACTCATATCGTCATTGAGAAAAAGCTAACAACAACAATGGTGACGAGCTGGAGATAGTAGATGGAGGTGTTGGGAAACGGAATAAGGGGAAGATAAGAAAAGAGAAGCGGACAAAAGGGGGAGGCTAATGAAGATAGAAGAGGGAAAATAACGGGAGAACAAAAGAAGAATAGAGGAAAAGAGAAAAGGGGAAAAGGCGAGGAAAAAAGAAAGGGTGGCCGGTTGACGTAGCTGGAGGACAGCCTATGGACATATATAGGTGCACTCGTGGAAATGAAGATGAAAAGTGGATCGTGAATAGTGGTAGTCGATGAGAGCAAGCTACGGATAATTGGTAAAAGTCGATGGCAAACACATTTTAGGATATTATTATGCATGTAATTTGGAATTCACATTTCCGCTTAAGTAGGTAAAAGTCGTTGCCAATTTGTTAATTTATATAATAGAAATTATTTTCTTTTTATTGAGGGCATTTTTATTAATATACAATTTATCATCCTTTTTTCATCTATATAGTTGAATAATATATTTAATTATCATTCATCACCTTATATTTTATAAATAATATAATATAATAATTATAATTGTTATCGTTATCAAAAATTTTATTCGATTGCATTTCATCATTTTAAGTAAATGAGACCTAATTGTAACTCGATGGACTTAATATAACCAACCGATTTAATGACTCGAGCGGGGTCAGTGCAGATAAACCAACCCATTTTGACATCTATTTGGCATATGAAAGGTGTCCGGTGTTGCTTGTGCGTCAGCACCTAAGGCTGCAAATGAATATTCTAAAATTCGTTTACCGTTCGTATTCGTATCTATTTATATAAAATTTATTCGCATCCGTTTAAAACGAATATTATCCGTATCTGATTATAAATGGATACGAATATAGTAAATGCATATCCGATCCGTTTAACATTCGATCCAAATATATATTTATTAAATAATATATTATTTATATTTTTTAATAAAAATCTTGTAATTGATATATACTTATATATAAATTATAATTTAAGAATTAGAAAGAAAAAAGAATAAATTTAAAAAATTATTATAATATAGAGAAAAAAATGAAGAAGAAAGTTAATCAACGCAATTATTATTAATTAATTTTATAATTAATATAATAAAATATAATAAATTAATAAATACTAATAATGAATTATAAATTTAATTATTAATTAGAAATTATACTATTTGTTTTATTGCTTTCTTTTTAATGAAATTATATAATTTTTTTTATTAATTAAAATATATATTTATTATAACTTCATAAATTTATGTATTTAAATATTTGTAAATAGATATTTAAATAATTATCATTGAATATGGATATAAAAAAAATTTAAATATTGATAAATTTAATAAAATATAAATATATTTAAATAATTATAATCGAATATGTATTTATCCAAATTCGATCGATATTCAATGAATATAAATTCGAATATTATTTTTTAATATTCTTATTTATATCATAATATTAAAAATAAATATAAATATAAATATAAATAATATATTTTATCGTTTACACCCCTCTCTGCCAACAGCTGTCGCCGGAGCGGATACATTAGTCTTGTCACTAAAACCTCTTGATTTATACAATGACAAATGTAAACGCCCAATGCGCGCACACGATGGATATGGAAGCCGCCGCCGCCTCCCCTTCTCCTTCTCCTTCTTCTTCTTCAGAGTCTCTCCTGCTGCAAGCTCTCATCGCCCGAGGCTGGCGTTTCAGAGACATGGACCGAATCCGAGGACTCATCACTGCTCAGTTGTCAGTTCCTGCTTCCCATTGTACCGTTGATTCAATTGAATCGGAGCTCCTGAACATGGACTTGCGATCAATTGGTGGGAAATGCTTGCCCGACCCCTCTCTTCTACGCAAAACCTCTCATCTTCGAGGCCCGATTGTCCTTCAGGTACCTCTTCCCCATTATTTTAACTATGGTAATTGTCGAGCTGCCAAAAGTAGACGAGAAACTTTGTGAACAACTTGCTGTACAATTTCTCGATTATAAAAACTGCTGGTCATGTAATGCCGTCTAACCTAACCTCTGAAACAAAACTTGTCTTCGTTGCTAATTCTATTTCTGGATTTACCCAAGTTTTTGGACCAAGCGTTCATGGTGATCTATCATTTGTCGGCTTGAATTTGACTTTAGAAGTTCATTTGGATTTTCACACCAAAATGACCATGGTGAATAGAAATAGAGGTTAACACTCTATATCTATAGTGTGTATATCTGTTTCAAGAGTAAACAAGTTGTACTCTAAAGTTAAATGCGGTTCTGAATACGTATGAGTGAACGAGTTGCAGTGAATATAAGGAAAGAAAAATACTAAGAAAGGGGATGCACCCTGAGTCCTTCCTTATTTCACCAGAATTAGCAGAATTATGTAACTTTGGGCTTGTAATAAGTTAGATGCGTGCCGAATTTGTCTGTAATTAAGCATAGTTCAGTTTTCATGTGAATGAAGACTTGGGAACTAGCTCTCAGACTGCCAAAAAAATGACTGATCAAATATTCCACTAACCCATTGACAGCAATGACTATTACTAGATGTAGTAACATTACCCACTCCATCTATGACAACTGCTAGAATCATAAGTTTCATATGTGAGATCTCAAAAAAGAGAAAGAGAGAAGAGGTAAAAATATGTGGTCTAATACTGCATCTTGATAGGCTGTGAGCTGGTTATTAAATTAACAACGCCAAAAGCATGGTTTTGATTGGTAAATCAAATTTTTTGTGTGATGTATGATTGCCTCTTTCCATGGGGGTATGGTTGGGCCACATTTTTGGAAGTTGTGTTACTCCATCCTGCACACACTACTACTATTGGCCCTTCCCGGTGACATCTACCTTTTCCCGGTGACATCTACCTTTTGTTTAATAGATATAAAAGATGGGAAGGGCATTGAGTGATCAAGAAAATTAGGTTCATGGCCTCTTCTCATTCTTTTCAGATGATCCTGGCCATCCAATGGACTATAAGTACATTTCACTGAGCATCTAGTTTTTACTCCTTTTCGATTCATTCAATTTACTTTTTTAAGAAAATCCTACTTGAGACAAATTTCAAGCAACATTTAGCTTCAAGGCAAGTTGATGGATGCAGGTTCTTTATGGTGTTGGTGGTAAAAGAAATGGAAAAGTTGAGCCCAACATGGATCTTAGGGTTTTGGTGGAGATAGATTGTCTTTCTATTCTTTTCGCTTTCCTTTTGTGTCTCATGAACAATAGTACCTACTATTAAGTGTATTGGCCATGATGAATTTGGTTCATAGAAAAATGAGTTAGATGCTTACTTCAAAAGTTTAATTGAGCATGCACCAATGTAGCGGCTCAAAGAGACGGGCTATTATATTTATGGTATTTATGTTGTTTTTTGCAGTAATGAGATTAAAACCAAATAGATTCTTTCTGTGATTGAAATAATAAAAAAAAATTTGAACCAAACAACTGCAGGTGGGGATGAAATTGAACCACTTTTGAGAAAAAACACCCAGTGAAAACCAATTGTTATCTCCTATTTCCAGTGAAGTGCTTCACTCATGCGTGCTTCCAGTGTCTTGAGCTTCACACTGCCTAAACTCTTGCTGTGATTGTGATTAATTGAAACAATTTTTATGTCTAAGTTGTCTTTGTAGTGCTATTTAAGTCATTTTGATCTGAATAACTTGCTTTACAAGTTCTTAGTGTAATTCTCTTTATTGCAATACCTTGTCATTACATTGTTGTGGGCATAATCAAGTCCATCCTGGAATATACATATTTAAATGTCTAGTTATGTATATGGCACTTCAAAAGTCATCTTGATCCTTGCAATCGCTGCTTTACAAGTGGTTGATGCCCTCTATAAATGCAATATCTTGTCTTTCTATGCATTGTCACGGAATATCTTGCATCCATATTGCCCCTCCTAGCTAGAAAAAGGGGAAGAAATGAACATCAATTATTAAATAAAGAAGTAAGTAAAAACTTCTTATGTTCTCATCAAGATTCTAATTACTCATGAACTTTTAAATCTTTTTATGGACTAAACTATTGTATGTATTGAATAGGTTTGTTCAAGTAGAGATATATGTCGGAGTTGTATAACCAATGCTTCAGAAAATTTGGGCAACCAACGGCTATTAAGATTGAAGCTCACTGATGGACATTCTGAAATAACTGCTGTAGAGTACTCTCATGTGCCATCAATTCCTGAAGATGTTATCCCTGGGACTAAGGTTTCTAATTTTTTGAACTTTCTGAAGCCAATCATTTTGAGTCATGTTTTACAAAAATTGAAATCATTGAACTACTTATTTGATCAACTAATCTGTGCCTAGCTTTTGGCCTGCCAGAAAATTTAGCATAAATATATAATTCGGGGGCTTCTGAGAATCTCGACCAAGTTGATTTGTGGTAGATGCATAAAGTTAATTAATAATAATATTATATGGAAAATTACATGTGCATTATAATGGCCTAATATATCAAGCAACTTAAAAGGATCACATTTTTCTTAGAGAGAGAGGAAATTGTATATAATTGGAATATTATATGCTTGCACATCATTCTGAATGATTTTTCCAATGAGCGTAAATAACATCATGGCTTGTTTAATTCATGTAATAGATTTTATATGCTGCATCAAATAGCATTCACCTGGGGGGTTGGGGGGGGGGTTGGATTGGGGGAGTTGGTAAGATTGGTGAGATGGTTCTATAACTTTTATCTGAGTCCTGGCATCTTGGAGTTTCCATGAATCTTCTAAATGTGGACATCCTCATGAGCTTTGTGAGATTTTCCTCCAGCAAAAGCAACAATTTTTTATCGCATTACTACAAGTTGAATTAATAGGCGTGATGGAAAGACTTGTTACTCTAGTCATTTTTATTTATAGACTAATCGGAACATTAATCATTTGTTTTTGCCCCCTTTTAAAGATGATTGATGCGGAGAACGTGTATTGTTGTCTTCTTGCTCAAGTTTTGCCACACTGTTAACCAACAGATTAAAAGCTCAAATGAGAATTCTATAGGAAGCTAAATAACGTGTCAACTGCGGAGAGCATTGTCAAAGATCATTTCTGAGTCAAAGTTATGGTATGGAAACTGATTGAATCATAATGGGATGGTAATGGATGGTAATAACTTAACTGGAAATTAAAGGGCATCTTGGATACCTGTTGAATTATGATTGTTGACCATCTGTTCCAGTCAATGAATTTTTGGCATTGGAACTAATTAAAGAATAATTTCTCTGACCATTAAATATGATGGACAAAGTACCAACACTAATAACTGAAAATTCTTGCAAACCCGTGCAGTTTTCTTGGAAATGCAATGCAATTTTTGCCAAGGACAAATATTTTTAAATCTGCTTTATGGATGTTCTTATATCAGTGACTCTTGAGCTGAGGTATAAGTTTATGGTTGATTGAACAGCAGTTGTACTTTTTAAACATTTTTGTTTAAAGTCATTAGAGGCTGCCACATGGGAGCATATGCTTTTGAAGTACAAGTGCGTGTGCAGCTTTAGGATTCTGTGTATGTTTTTGTGCTCGTTCCTAATGTCTATGTTTAGTCATTCGTAATATCTTGCAACTGACTTAAGCATCTATATTCATGTTATTTAGTTTTTCTTGAATTTCCAGGTCTGTTTGCACAGTAAAGCAGATATATGTAGTGGTATTCTATGTTTGAACAAAAAGGTGATTACCATTTTAGGGGGTGTTGTTCAGTCCCTTTATGAAGAATGGCAACTGAAGCGCAAGTATTTGGATGTTTCCAGTGGTACCTTAAGACTCTCGCAAGAGAATGCATCAAGTTGTCCGCCACCATTTGAAAAGCTCCAAATTCGGGCACCTGTACGAGAAACTGCATCTATTTTACATACTTCTGCAACTAAAGGAGCACTTGGTTCATCAGACACCACAGGTACACAATCAATTAGCATTTTTTCATCTCAAACATGTTTTTCTGCTGGAAACTTTATGATTTCTTTTGGCATTTACAATTAGATGAATAGCTCAAGCTAGATAGAGTCTTTGGGTTTTCTGCTTAAATGTGAACAAATGTTAGAGTATTTTCCTCCGTATAATTTATTTGTTTAAGGTATGTAGATCATACATGTTCATACTATTTTGTCGATCATAATAGTATCTCTATATCTTTGGTAATTAGAATAGAGTGTATTTCGTTTCTTGTTTACATGGTATCAGAGCTGTGATTCACACATAAACACACACACCCTGAAAAGAAAGAAAAACGTATGTGTGTGCTTATATTTGTATATATATAGATACATATATAAATATATATATATAGATACATATATAAATATATATACATATATATAGAGACACAGAGAGAGTAAGAAAAATAGAAACTCAACACCTCCTTCCCGCCGCCATAGCTCATTGCTGATAGTAGCTCTTCCCAATTGCCATCTCGCTACAGTTAGCCCATCACCTCCAAACCCTACTCATACTATAATAATACTGCCCATCACCTCCAAACCCTACTCATACTATAATAGTACTGCCCATCACCTTCTCCACTCATTAATGATGACCTCCTAGGGTTGTGCAGAAATGCTTCAAATAATCACCATCATTAGAGAAAGATTCAAATTCGTAGGAGTTTCAGCTGGTTTGGTAGAATACAAATTCATTGTAGTTTCAGCCTGTTTGGTGCCAAGTAAGCTAGCTTCTTGAAATAAATCAAGTGCATATTTTCTCCGAGATCGTGAGATTCCATGCTTACTATTAGCAACCTCAGTTACCAAATAATATTTAGGATGTCCTATATCTTTGGTGACAAAGTGTTGCTGCTAAATGCATCCATCACCTTTTAGGTGATGCACATACCTTTCTAGCTACAAATGAATTTTCCTTAGTGTTTCTGGGGGGATGTAGCTTTTACTGCATGTTATCTTATTAATTACTTTTTAATGTTACCCCTTACGTCCTTCAGCATGTTTGCTTTGTTCATTTTCTTCACCTAGTTTATACAAATTGTCATCTTGGTCCTTTTAAGTGTCTTTTTTTAGGGTACTCTTGTACTCAAAAGGGGCAACATTGTTATGATATGATATCATGTTGGTCCTTACTATTCCAAAGTTGATTGTACTTTTAAGATTACTTGGAGTTCTATACCCTTCCTAACCCTTCCTCTTCATTTCTGGTAGTCCTTTCCCAACCTTTCCCATACACCACTGCAAGTGTATTACCATGGCTGCTAGTGCCATTCTACCACACTTGATGCTATAGTTGGGCTCCCACATGCTGTAGATCCTCTATCCTTATCCTTTTCTATATCTGACGTCAATCTTCTTGTTATCCTTTAGAAAAGGAAATGGTCTTCTATTGCTTCCTTTGACTGATTCTCTCTCTTTGGCTATAGCTTTGCCATTTCCCTTTAGCCATATTCTATTCCCAAGACTTATATGAGGTGACGTGATGCCTTGAGTGGAAGATGGCAATAGAGGCTGCCGTTAACTGTTGAGGACTTAGGAGCTCGTGCTTACTCCACCTAATGTTGATGTTGTTGCTGGGCTTTGAATTAGTATTACTTGATGGGTATTGATTGATAGAAGGCCATGCTGGTTACCAAATGGTTCATGTATTCACCTAAATTTATGGTACTAACTACCTTGAAGTTTTATTTTTTTGGTTGCTCATCTCAATTTCATCAAGGTGCTAATTTTCTTGGCAGTGAATTAGGATTAGCCTATGAATTAGATAGATGGGAAGAATCTTTTCTTTTATGTGATTTATGTGAATTGTTTTCATGAAGCAACCACCGTAGTATTTGCATGCTCTAGTGGGTGAGACAATGTATGCTGTGCAAATTAGAGAAGGTAACTTATGGTTTAATAGCAGATCCTTGAGCTTGCTTTAATGAGTTCAATCCTTTAATTGGTGACTTTGGCTTCCACAGATGGCCAACAAATCATTGGGACTGTTTAGTTATGTTTTGGGGATGATTTTGTTACACGTTTCGGGAAAATGAATTCTGAGAGTGGGGTTGGGGAATGTGAGATAGGTATTGGGGAGTGTGATGAATTTTTGTTTATATTTCGAAAAAATAGGTAGAAAATGTTTTGGGGAGTTTGGTACATTTGTTCATGTTTTGAAGGGAATATTTTTTACTGAACGGTTAGAGCCATTTTTTTTGGGGTGTTTGGGGTAAAGATGGAATTGAGTAATATTTTTTATTGTAAGAATAATAGAACATATGATATATGTATATATATGTATATATGGGAAAACAGGGGGTTTTGGAGGGATAATAAATGATAGAAGGGGATATTTTGGAAAAACTTATTTTGGCATTTTGGAGCCAAAATAGATAGATATTTGGTTATGTTTTGCCAAAACAAAATTGTTTTGGCAAAACATAACCAAACATTGCCGTTCAGTTTTTGTGCTGTGTGGATAATTGATATGGTCATTCTGGTTGATGATCTTGATGATTTTTGGATTTATGGAAGTGATGTTTGGGTATTTAACAAAACAAAGCATATTTGCAACAATACAATGTTGCCACGGATATGAGACGTCCTAGATATTTTTGGGGCTTGAGTTTGCTCCAATAGTAAGCATGGGGTTTCACTCTCTCAGAGGAAGTATACTCTTGCTTTACTTTAGGAAGTTGGTTTACTTGACATCAAGCCTGCTATGGTTTTGAATCCTGCTTTTGGGCGTGACAATGGTGATTGTTAGAGGACAAGGTGAAGTACAAACTACTTGTAGGGAAGTTGGTACATCTAACTGTAATTAGAGCTGACATCTTCTTTGCAATAGTAGGAAGTTAGTTTCTGGACAAGCTATGACTTGTTCATTGTGTTACTGCTCTTGGAATCTTGAAAAACATTAAGGCTTCTGCTTGTAAAGGTTTGCTATTGAAAAAGCATGGATGCATTTGATCAAGGTTATTATGAATTCATAGTTAAAATGTACTAGGTCTTACTGTTTAGCCATTGGTGCCATGAAGATAAAGGTCTGTTCTAATGCAGACTATGTTGGATCTGGAAATTCAAAAGCCTGCTCTTCAGAATTGCACTTATTTTAGTGGAAATATTGTGACTTGGCACAACAAGAAATAGACTGCGGTGGCCGGTGGCCAAATCCAGTGCAAAAGTTGCTACGGCACATACTGCAGTAAGATGTTTGGCTCAAGAATTTACTTGGAAAACTCCGATTCAATTCCAACGAGTACAATTAGCTATTCACATCGCTAGTAATCCATTCTCTTATGAAATGATTAAGCATATTGAGGTTGATGGTCATTTTGTCCGTTAAGTTGAGATGACCCAGAAAATTATCACCAATTTCCTCGTTCTTTAGAGCAAGTAGCCAATGTGTTCATCAAAGCTTAGGAGTAAATTAGTTTAGGACTTTGTGAAACAAGATGAACATGGTTGACATGCATGCTCCAACTTGAGATAGGGATTCTTCGATTATTAGAATGTAGAGTGTATTTCTTTTCATCTTTACAATAGCATTTCATATATTTGATTGTTATTTCTGAGTTTGAAAACCTGATCATTTTTCCTTTGCTCAGAAGTTCCTTCCATTTGAGTAACAGGCCTTCCACAATGAGAAAAAAGCCATTGCATTATTAAAAGCCATCATTTAAACCTGAAACTTTTTCTGGACGACAGGGTTGTTTGGAACATCCTCAAGTCACAGCAGGCCAAGTCTGGCTGCAAAAGGTGAAGGCTCCAATTCAGGTCGAACTGTCCAGCTCGCAACCATGGACAGTGTAACTGATGATGTTAACCAGACCGTCAGTGAGAATATGGAGAAGCCAACCTGCTCCTTGGCCAGACCAGCAGGTGTGGTTTAAATTGAGCTAAGCAGCAGAGTAAATTCTGTGATTTATCAGCAATCATAATGATTCTTGAAAATTTATAAAAGCAACAAAATTGGATTCTAAAAGTTAAATGTCACATGCATATAATTACATGCTTGGTGGCCATGATGATCAATACTAATTTAATGCGGTGTAACTCATGGTTCACCCTTACATTATGGTTGATCGGCTTACTTTTGTGTAATCATGCTTGCACTTACATACCTAATAATAGGAAAGATTCAAGGAAGAACAGTAAGCATGAAGGGGTTAATTGACTTTTTGAACAATGTTTTATGATTGCTTTCCCTTTGCTTTTTGGATGTAACTGCTGATTTAATATCCTTAAGGGGACAATGATAGTTAAAAAGATTTATGGAAGATCAAAAAAATGAGGAAAACAAACCTAGGACTGACACCTGAAATTTTTTTGGCATTACAACATAATCTAAATTATTTTAGATAATCTTGAAGCACCTTAAATGCTGCATAATATGATTTCTGTCCTCAAATCTTCAGGGGAGTTACTGTAATTTGTGAGATACAAGAGTTGTTGCACTCCAGTAGATCTTAACTTAGAAAAAATATATCAGTCTCACCAAAATTCATCATTATATCTCTCGGTATTTGAGTTAGAGAGTTAGAATCGATATGGGGGTCAAAGGAAGATCTATCAAATTAAAAGAATAATTTGCAGCTATAGAATCTCCTAAAATATACTAAATCTGTCTATGAACAGAAAATTGCAACCTAGGATTCTCATTGTAGTCTGAACTAGCAACTTTCCAACAGAATGACCAGTTGTCAGAATCACTACCATCTAGATTATGCATTTAAGTGGGCATCCAGGCAAAATTCAAAAAGAGAGCCCGAGCTCAGACATAGAGGATCTATATGCTAGGTTGGCAACCGATCCTTATTCTGAAAATAGTTTAATTATTTTTAAAGAGTTCCCCGATCCTATTGAGGCAATGTGATTTCAAGAAGCATAATGACAGTATGACAGTAACTTCTAATTTCAATTCCTAATGATAAGATAAACCACTACAAGGACTTTTAGATTTGGAGGCTCATTTCTACCTTACATGCAAGTAAGCTTCCCCTTCAAGGTACTAAAACCTATCTTAGATAATTTGAGAATCTGAAAACACTCTAGTTAAGATTTATTTGATCTATTTAACCTCTTGCTAGAAAATCTTTTACTTCTCAGAAAAACTTTACACACTAAAGCGGAAGGAAATCAAATGATCGTAATGGTGAAAATGACAAGCTAGACAAATGCTTATCTATGTTCTTCAAAAGAGGTTCAAGGATGGTGCTATATTCACTAACTTATACCCAATTAATTCTTGAGCCATGAAAGAATGCTTTACATGCATCTTGTAAGTTTTTACTAAGTGGTCATCTAGCCTCATGAAAGTTTAATGACAAAAGGAATTTAGCTTCAGCGTCACAAAAGCTTAACTGATGAATTATACCTGGATAGTGATGGAAGAATAATAAAACTGTAATATAATTCCTTCGTCCTCCTGCAAAGAAAAACAAGTTTGAGTAGGCAACTGTTGCAATTATTTTTCTAGTTCAAGCAAAAGAATCCACTTTAATGATTTCTAGGCTGCTGTAAACTGCACTTCTCTCAAATGGGTTTGGGCTTTCATTTCAAAAAACTAATATATATATGTATATATTTATATATGTGTATATGTATAACTCTAATTTACTCATACTTGTGTCTTTCTTCTAGTAATCTTTTAATTCTTCAAATATCCTTCTTTTCTTTAAGGGAAGGAAAATAGCAGGCAAACTAAGAGTAGAGATAAAGTTATCATAGCCTCTGGGTCTTAAATAAACTTCTAAAGTGGTCATTGTTCACTAAGTGTCCACTTTGCTTCAGCCTCATGTCAATCTACTTTTATCTGTTTTGTGAACTTTTAGTGCAAACTACTCAACTCCATATTATACCTCTTGTTTAGTTTTGTTTGCAATACACACCTGTGGAAATTTAACTTTAAGGTGGTTATTTCTGGTACTTTTGTTGCAAGTAACATACTTCTGAACCTGTTGCAGTAACCCCCTCTATACCTGTTCAAAATCAAGCGGCTGCCCAGAAACTCCTCCAAAAAACAAGTCAGTCTAATTTTAATGATCACAATTCTAGAAGTCAGAGGCATAGGGGAAAGGTCAAAGAGGAAGAGTCGCATTTGATCACACTAGATGAATGGGAAAGAAGGAGAAGTGGAATTGACCTTCGGACGACACATGAGCATTCTCATATCAGTCAAGATGAGGATCTTGCCAGACAGCTTCAGGAGCAATTTGATTTGGAGGATATTCATGTAGGCATTTTTTGCCAAACTATGTCATACGAAATACACTGTTCTCATTATGGTGATAGGTTCACAAAATCTTTTGTTGCCATTCTATAGCCTCGTCATCACCATCATTGGTATAGTAGGAGTGTTCCATGATCCTTCAATAGTATCATAATTGGGAGGATGACATTCTTTAGCTGCTGTAGTTGATGTTTTGAGTGATAATACCATTTCTTTTTTATTTTTATCTTTTTTCTATTTTATAATAATGAGAGTTTATTTCTTCTGCATGTCTTTTAATCATTTTGTCAAAGTAGATACAGTAGTTTCCATGTCCTCTTAATTGTTATCAAAGTAGCTTGGTTTTACAATCTGAATTTCTTTTAATGTGTGCAGGCACAAAAGGATTCTCATGTGTTGGAGGCTACAAGTATAAGGATGAGCATGTTCAATTTTGAAGGGGATGATGCCAGGGCAGTTGGTAGAACAGAATTCAGGGGGAGAGGAAGGGGAAGAGGGAGGGGAAGGAGAATTGGAGGGAGAGGTAGAGTTTAACCCTAATTGATTTTTCAACTTTTTGCCTTTTTCTCCTTGTGCTGGTACACCACAGTTATCTTTGAATTTTTGATATGAAAATCCTTGAAAAATATTCTTAATCGTTCTGCATGTGTTGTTTGCTTTGGCAGAGAATTTTGATGTTTGCCTATGTTGCTTTTTTAATATCTGCAAAGTTGAAAATATGTACTTTAATTTGCAAATTTTTTAAAGTAAATGGCCTTGGGGCGATTGTGCTTCCTGACATATTTAAACTCAATTACTAACACTTCATTATCCCAGATTCTCATTGGTTTTCCAGAAAGCAGGTTTGTCTAGCAACAACTCATTCTCTATTCATCTGTGCAAATGATTATTTATTCTCTCTCGTTCTCTCCATCTCTTTCTAAGATGTGTGTGGGGCCATATGCCACTTGAATAGAATCCAACGACACTGGAAAATATAGATGGCGCAATGTAATTGACAGTTAGTGTTGAATTGTTAGCAGCACACCGTTCTATGGAGCATAAAAAGTTAGAAACAAAGCTCTATTGTGCTTACACATTGAAGTCTCTTAGTCAAGGTTGTCAATGATGTTGAATTTGATAAAATTTGGGCTTTGTGAATCTATTTCTGATCATGGTGTGAGAATTTCGAAAGGAGAGGCTTGTCTGAACCATACAAAGGGGGCATGCCCTTTTAGTTTGTAGATGAGTTTAAGGATTCCAGATTTGATCTTATCTTCATACATAAATTTAGACCCAGGAGAGGCAGCTAATTTGGGTGCTGTCAAGTCATTTAAGTGGAGTTGTGGTTCATTAAATTACAGAGGGTCATAACGACGTTTCAGTTTTTGACATTATTTTGCGCACTTGTTCATATTTGTTTGGTATGGTATCTTAGTAAAACGTTGTCATTTTATTTAAAGTTGCTTGAATTTTAATTAATTCTGTTTACATATAGAAATCACTCTATCAAAATTTTAAAAAGGCGGAATTTTCACATCATATCCATATATGTTGAATAACGAACACTATTTTTTCCCAAGTTAAGTGTATTCGATTTGTTTAAATGGTTCTAAAACAGAAAAATATAACTTCGAATTAGATTCATATGTAGATATAGTTTGATTTCCCACCTTAATATCATGCGCGTTTGATGTGTGCAGATGAAAAAATTGTAATAGAAATAGTTACACTAAAATACGGTAATAAATTTTATATATTAGAGATGAAGTGTCAAATTCTGCAATACAATCAAATTTTAGAATGGGAACGTTCTGTTTTTCTATTTATGTAGACACGCTTTTTGAGTTATATTTTATATTATCCAAAAAAATCACTCGTAAGTTGAGTCTTCTGCTCCATAACGTCTGTTTTTATATTTTCCCAAGAAAAAGATAATGTTGAACCATTCATTTTGATTATATATGAATATTAATTGTTTATTTGCAATTATTTTTAACGGAATGTATTGAGAATAGAAAATTCTGGCAGTTAAAAGAAGATAAATGTATATAAAAAAACCAATACAATCAAGTTACCCATTCATGTCTTCCCTACATCACCTCTAGAGATGTTCAGCATCTAAGCCTAGCATATTTACACCAAAACCAGCAGCGAAAGTTATTCAATATTTTATTTTATTTTATTTTATTTTACATAGCAGAGAATTAAGGAAGCACACACGCGCGCACACGCGAGAAGAAGAGAAATCACCTCTTGCTCTTGCTGGATTTCTCAATCCCGATGTCCGCCTTCTTGGTCTTTTCCTTCTTTCTCACTCTAGGTTCTCGCTATTTATTTTGGAATTTTCAGATATTTTCTTCATCTAAAATTCTTCGCCTAATGGAAAAATGAACTTATTGACCTTTTTATGGTTCAAGAGCAAGAGCAAGAGCAAGAGCAAGCCTTGAGAGGCTCTACCAATAAAAGAATTTTTCATCCCAGCAATATGGCATCAGCATGTCAGCCCTTTAGTTTAATATTCTGTCGGGAAGAAATCCTAGAGGACACTCAGTAGAAGAAATGACACAACCCATCTTTGAAATATTCGAACCTTCCGAGCCTACCCTCAACCAATATTATCCCTAGTGTCTCAGTTAATTAAGCATGAGTGTTTTAAAATAAAAATATACTTGTTTCCTTACAATCCTGACTTGACAGACATGCGAAGAATTATGGGAATCATTTAGAATTATATCGAGAAAAAGAAAAGAAAAGAAAAAAGGTGGAGCAGGTATGCTGTGCTGTGGTTTAGTCGGTCTTGATAATGAACCATGCCGACACAAAATGAAAATAATTGATCAATACAAAACAAATGTGTGAAAGCAAAAAATGGAAAGAGGGATACATGTATTAGCAGTATGTAAGAGGTTGTGTATCTGATACAGTAGCATGCCATCAATCGGTGAAACCCACATTCATTTTTCTGATTTTTTTGCTTTGTTGTTTCCTGGTTTCTGCATCTTCCAAGCGTCCGCTGTGTCGGTCAAGGAGTGTGTGTGCATGGAGAAATTATTTCGGGATTTTGATACGTCGGAGATGCTTTTTTGGTAACACTGTGGGCGTGGGCGTGGATGGTGGCTAATTAATTATTATACAAACACAAACGGGAACTTTGTTTAGAGGAGAAGAATACATTAATGGATAGCACCACAATTATTCATTTTCATTTCATAGATTAAATGCTTTAATTTGGTACCCGTCAAAATATTAAAATAATATCAAAATAAATAAAAAAGTAAAATACATAAGGTCTTATTTTTCGATTATGTTTATTTGAATAATTGATTCTAAAATAATTAATTTAAATATAGCTAGCAATTTTTTTATTTATTTCTTTAACCATATTTACAAGCTTTATAATTTCCAAATATTTGTATCTATTTATACTGATTATTATGGTAGAATTATTTGCTAACAAAATTTTCTCCTTCTACGAATTTATTTATTCTACTTTGGATACTATCACTATTTTTTTTTAATACAAGTTAGTGCAATTGTTCTCTTGGTAAGTGATATTATTAATATAAATTTTATAATATTCACATATATATTTTTTCTCATTTTTATTTTTACTTGTTATGTTTAATGAATAAGAATAATTTGTCATTATTTTTTATTTTTGGTAATCCTAAATATTAGATCAAATTTAAATTCTATATATTAATATAGATATTTGGTAGGATAAATATTAGCGTGTCGACATAGAGACAAGTCACAAATTATTAAGAATACATCAGGTTTCAATTTCAAGCCCCATAATTGCATGGATGTATGTGCCTTTTCCTTTTGCTTTCAATGGTAATTAATTTGTGTTCAAAAAATTCTCATATTTATTTTAATAGATATGTTCTACAGTGCTTGATTTCTTGATGTTAATTTTATTTCTAATATGTACTAAAGAATTGTTCAATTTATTTGCATATTTATTGCAATTGCTATGTTTTATGGCAACTGATTTTTCATGTCAATGGTTGTTAAGTTGTCATTCAATGAATTTGCATATTGATTATAATTGCTATGTTTTATGGTGTATGATTTTTTAATGTTAATTATTTGTTCATTTTTTTATTTGAAGACATTAGTCTTTGTCCAATAATAATATTATTTCTCCATTAATGTCACTTTCTTAATGCTGTGTGTATATTCTATAGAATTTACATGCCATTTGGCCCAATTTCAAATTTGTTGGAGGTTATTGATAGTGGTACATGAATTGAAGCGAGGAAGCTAAGAATGTATATTAATGATTAAATTGAAAATCCCCCATATATATATATATATGTAAATGTATATGTTGAAATTGGAATTAATGACATATATTCGAGAATATTTTCTTACTCTTTATATATGTTGTCGTAAATTAAAGATTCAATATGTTGGGATCATGGTTTGTGGTAGATCAAAACGGCCGTTGCGGAATTAAGACAAATAATTCCGTTCCATTACAATGGAATAAAATGGAATTGAGTTAGAAATGTAGAATATCAGCCGATTTATCAAATGCAACATTGCTACAATTTAATAAATTGGACAGTTGCGATGTTTGGGAACGAAACAACAATTAACACAGTAAATGGAAGAAGAAGATGGCGCGAAAGGCTGAAGGCAGATTTGGTATTAGACCATTAGTAGAGGGCCTTGGTTATCTTCTAGAATTTGCAATCTGCTGTATATTTTTGTTGTCATGTAGAGTGGCTGACTATGAGTATGAACACATTTACCGATCATTGTGCTGTGCGGTGCTCCAGAGACCAGTATATATATGTGTGCGCGCGCGCACGCGTGTGCAGGTAAGAAAAAATTGGAGGAGAAGAAAATAATAAAGGGATGATAAGAGTATAATCTTGAAGCAAGTTTGCACGAGTAACTAGAGCTACAAAATACCCCTTATCTTATCCTCTTGTTAGCTTGATTATATCCTAAAAAAATTTCAACTCTGTTCTGTTGTCTATACAAGTGGAGGGATAGATGAAAGACAAACTTATGGAAATCCCAATTTAATGTTTTGTCTCATGGTTCCAGTCTAGATTACCTACTTTGATTCATAATGTGATAGCTCTATGAAAAATTAAGCGTACAATTATTCTTGAGATTGAAGCATAATGGATTGTTTTATCACTATTAATCCTCTAGAGCCTTTCACATTATTGAGTTAGTTCATTTAATTCTTTGAAGTTAAATTTTATGAATCTTCGTAGTTTTTAATTTAAATAACGTTGAGGAGCATAATTTCATTACTCGGCCCATTTTAATTTTATCAATTGACTTTTGGTCCTATGACATAAGTTTTACAAAAAAAGTTTAGGGTTAATGGTTCAAATTCTAGCGGACTTTTGATGTGGATGTTTATAAATTTAAAAAAAAAAAAAATTACTCAACAACGTTGCCTTCACAAGGACGTCGCACTTCTACCCACCCCTTCATACTAACTATGCAAGGGTTCCTTAAGTACTACGCTTGCAACTTAAAGAAAGGCATATTTTTCTTTGTATGGTCTCGGTCTCTCTACTCATCTCTTGGTGGCTTAGGATCCAACTTTGGAGCCACTAGTCCCCTACTGGTACCGACGTGCTTTTTGGGAATCTCCACACTACGGTTATTGCTGCTTTTTTGCGCCCTTTTTCCTCGTTGGTTCTAAGGTTCTATTTGTTGCAAGAAATTTCGAAGACATGATGGTCGTTAAATTATTTTTCACAATAGCGTTGGCAATTTCAATTCTACTCGCGAGTATCCACTCTGCTATGTTTTGAATGGAGGAGCAGGACTAACTTGCTGTTTCGCTCCGCTTTGAGTACATGTGTAATTATAATATATAATATTTTTTATATTTTTATGATTGAAACTTCTTTTGTATTTTAGTTTGTCAATAGTATATGTGAATATTGCCATGTTGATTGAACTTTTTTACATGATTTTTTATGAGATTATAGTTGGATTATTAAATTATAATTAGCTAAATTTTTTTATTTTAAAAAAAAGAGAAGCATGGAGCAAAGCAGAGTGTGTGTGAATATGCAAATTTAATACGCAGTGGGTTAAGATTTTCAAATTTAAAACCCGCAAAAGTTAGGTGGGTAGGTTTTAATATATTCTTTTAAGTGTAAGGCAAGTTCAAATTTAAAGAAAATCCACCTTAAAACCAAGCCTTTCCCACAACTTGCACATGGGGGCTGGAAAATGACGTATTTAGGCTTCCGTAAGTCAAATTTTTAATAATAAGTTTCCTTTTGAAAAAACAGGCAGATTAAATGCGGTAAGTAATTAGTCTTAAATGTTCTTCAATTATAACAGCGTGTTTGATACTTTGAAGAATGTAACGTTAATATTTGTACATAGCACCTAGAAATTGTTAACTCACTTTGAGAAGTATTCTTGTTTAAAGTGTATTTATAATTTGTTTTGACACAATATTTTAACTACTTTGTTTGGTACTGAAATTGTTAGCATATCCATTGTTTTCACTTCTACCATCTCATCGGAAAGCTTATATTAGTTTCGAAGAAGAATTTTAAAAGAATAAACCGGTAATGAGATTTATTAGCAACAGTTTTGGTTATGAGAGTGGAACCCTCATGGTGTTACATATGAAAGAGCAAGACATAGTTTCTAAAGTAGCGTCATATCAAATGCCACAGGCACACGACAACACAAGAAAAGGAACAGGCAAACGCAGGAAGCAAATTACTTGTGACAAAATAAAATATCAATTTCTAAAAGTATGAGACAGAGTACAAAAAATGAAAGTTGTCAAGACCGAGAAGAGACAAATGCAAGAAACAAATCACTTGTGATAAAATAAAGCATCAATTCCAAAAAGAATCACAGAGAAAAACAGCTACATCCACCAGATGGTCAATTCCAATCTGTAGGCCACAAACAATGCGCATTTGCGGCTATCAAGCTCTACATAAAATTTAAAATCATTGCACAATCAAACAAAGAGAAGGAGAAAGCCTTCCAAAAGAATATAAAAAAGCTAAAAGAACCAATGTCGAGCAATCCTGCAGTTTGTAATTCAGTCCCATTTCTTCCCATGCTATTGCAAGATGCCTTCCAATTGTTTTCAGATTTATACAGATGCTTTACTTGAGCCCAAGCCATATATAGTCTAAGGTGTGAAACCAGGGGGAGAAACCCTCGACTCCATTGGAGGTGTTTGGCTGTCCGATCCTCCTCTTAATGCATCATCTGATGACCCCCGTAACCCATCATCAGTATCACCCCTGTTCATATCCTCAATCATTCTCAGAACTTCTTGCATTGCCGGTCTTTGGTCTGGCACTGCAGCAACACAAGCCATCCCTATCTGTAGAAGTTGCACCATCTCTTCCTCTACATTATGGTACCTCATCAGCTCAACATCAAACACCTCGGCTGTCCATTCCTCCCTTACTACACTTTGGACCCATCTAGGCAAATCAATCCCTTCCTCACCTAAAGAAGCCTGGTTAGGTGCTTTGCCGGTTAAGAGCTCTAATAGTAACACTCCAAAACTGTAAACATCAGACTTGAATGTAACTTTCCGGGTCTCAAGGACCTCAGGAGCACGGTAGCCCATGATCCGATGATTGGGAGGGGTTGAGTTCGAGAAGAGGGGGTTGAGCCCAAAATCAGATACACAAGCATCTAGGTTGTCTTGTTTGAGGAGGATGTTGGAAGACTTGATGTTTCCATGGACTGCATTTCCAGATACATGGAGGTGGGCAAGTCCTCTGGCGGCACTTAGTGCTATCCTCAGTCTGTTGTCCCATTCTAGTGGAGTTCGGCCTGAACCTCGACTACCTATATAACATACACAGAAGCTCTGATTTATCTATTCAAGATTGCACGTTTATGTCCACATGCAATAGAGATGACAAATGGAAAACAAAAAATAAATCAAGATACTATTTTTTCTCCCCAGTAAGACTTGCTATGCGCATGTATAATAAGGGCATTTATCAAATAGAAAACCATCAAGTTGCATAATGGGCTGACACTAAGTGAAAGACTCCAAGAAGAGCTGAAATTAGAAAAGGCAATAAAAACAAGAATTAATCACTTAAGAAATTTAAAAGAGCCTAGAAGCAACACGGCAATTTCATCAAAGCAATCCTTTTTCTCCCTTTGTTAATGTTGTTGTTGTCATCGTCTCTCTCTCCCTCTCTCTCTCTCTCTCTCTCTCTCTCGTATCTCTTTCTCTGTGTGTGCTTATTGCAGGTACTGGAAAAAAGAGTAAGCAATAGAAGAATAAATGAAATCACCAATCAATAGCATCGGTCTTATTCAACATGTCAGCGGGAAACATGGACAATGGGGATGACCTAAGGAAAATGCTGATTTTTTTTAGGGTAATCACAAAATTTTCTATGCAAACTGCTCCCACCTGGACTATTTTAATTCTTTTCTTCAATGAACATGGAATGTATGTCTACATGTGCACTATACAGCCAAAAGAGCAATGAACATATGTACATTTATGCAAAAGGTCAAATCTTGGATTAAAATATGGGCACATGGGTCAAATGCATGTGACCATTTGGTAGCTAATGAAGGGGCAAAGTAAGTGAACATTTCTGTTCCCAACAAAAAAAAAGAGCTAGAGAACATTTAATAAAGAAACCAAGAGGAGAAAAGTAAGTTGCCATCATTCTTTTATCCTTTTAACTTCATTAACGTATTAATTTTAATATTAATACATATTATTTTTAAAAAATAAAAAAAAG
>JACGDI010001568.1:129818-145688 GCA_014898725.1 Jacaranda copaia | reverse complement strand
TTCTTGTTCCTGCTTGCTTCGTATCCCATTCCTACGCACTTCGTATTCTGCGTAGTGACAGCCACATTAAATGAAAAGTAACCACCGCAAAACCCTAGTCGATAATTCAAAAACCTGGGTTGAATTTATTACCTAGCATAGTTAAATGTAAACTCCCTGCTCCTTCTCATCGACGGGCTCGATCAGGACCGGGAGTTGGGGGGACTCATGATATGGGATAGCCCAACAGGCCCAATAGGCCTAGATTCAGAAGAGACAGCCCATTAAGCCCAGAGGCAAGTCAGCCTGATCGACTAGTATCGACCCTGAATGGTAAGCCCCACGGTCGACCCATATCGACCTGAGGGCCGCCTCCAAAGTCTTATGATGATAGCCCATGAAGCTCAGAGGTAAGTTAGCCTAGTCGACTAGTATCGACCCTGTATGGTAAACCCCGCGGTCGATCCGTATCGACCTGAGAGCCGCTTCCAAACTCATCATCCAAGTTTGGTTGACATTAATCGACCTCCGGTTGCAAGTTGGACAAGTTGAACCTTTCAGCAATGATTACACGTGGCAGTGGATGTGACTGCTGCCAACGGATGTAACTGCTTCCAACAACTCTGACAACCCTGCCAACAACTCTGGCAGGAGCACGCTCCTACTGATATGACCATCTAGAAAAACAGGAGATTGCGTCACCTGGCACAGCCCCGAGATCTGGGCAGAAAATAACTCCAAACCCCCTGACATGGGAAAAAACCAAGTACACCTGGTAAGGGTACTGGGGTAAAATCATGTCCTCATCAGACTATAAATTCTACAAACACCACCACGCTCAAGGTAATGCAATTATACTATTCACTACATACTTACTCTATACTCTCCGTTCTACCGAAAATTTGACTTGAGCGTCGGAGTGCCTTAGTCGGGGCACCTCGGCTAGTTTACGTTTGTTCTTGGTTGCAGATCTCAAGCCCAATAACATTCAAATCCATCGGAGTTCCGGACCGATAAACTCTTTGCAGTATCACACACATTAATGAGTTTTTTAAGTAATTATTATTATAAGAGATGAAGTCCAAAAAATTACATACATAGTATAGAACCACATTGCAGAAAAAAAAAGAAAATAAACAAGCTAAAGGGACATAATTATTATTATCTTTTATTTTTATCAAAAAGGAACATTATTGTCCAATATCTATCCATGCAAGGCAAATTTCTACTTAAGCAATTTCTTATGGAGATTAGAAAGTCTAAAAATACAGTTCCACTACAACGAAAAGATGCATATTCAGGAGATAATCACTTTGAATTTTTTATTTTGATATGTTGCATTTATATTAAGTATATTTAATTTTTAATTAAATATTTTTATAAAAAAATATTTAATATATATATTATATATTTATAAAATAAAATAAAATAGAATATTTAAATTGACAATAATCAATGCGGTGAGCAATAATCTAACAAAGGAAGGAGGAAGATGTGATGGAATATTGATGACTGAAACTTCTCCACTGGTCTTGATTTTTCTATCATAAAGTCTCCGTTGATACTCATATACATACTTATCTCCAACGCAAAAGGAAGATAAAATGGAGAAAGTGCTGTGAATTTGTGTTTCTTGGAAATCAATGAGTAGGCAAAATCAAGATTCTCTAATTTCTCATCATTATTTTTGTGAAATGGAGCTCATTCATGTGTTCAAAATCATACATTTAATTAAGACAATTTTTTTCCCTAAAATTTCTCTTCTTTCCAAATGGGTATTTATATTCCAATTAAGAAGAAGACTAGTTTTACTTTTAACCATGGTTTGGTGGATATTAAAATTTGATCAATTTTAACTACAAATTTGATTTTCCACATGGCATAATATTATTTGATGGTGTGGCCAAACCTGGTGTAGCGTAGAATTTCCCTTCCACGGGCTACAAGTATAACTCCTAGCGGACACATGTCACGTGGCATTTAAGAAGCCAAGTTGACTTTCCCACTTTTGTTTTCTTTTATCTTTTTCTTTTCTTTTTTTTTCTTTTTCCTTTTTGCAATTCCCTTATAGCAAAATAATACTACTACCAAATAATAATTACAATTATAGTAATAAATTAAAAGGCTAATGTGATATTTTGGTATGTTTTCAGAGGGACAAGACTAATATCTTAACCAAGATAAGGGTTCAGCATGAATGAAAAAGCAAAAAAGAAGGGGAATATGGTGAAATTGACAAATGCTACGGACTTAGAGGGTGTTTGGGCGAGCTTATAAATTCTTTAAAATATCTTATAAGATATTTAAAAGTTTATAAGAAATTAGAAAATGTTAGATAATTTTTTAAGGATTTTATAAACTCTTTTTTAAAAGGTATGGGGATTTTAATTTATTTTCAAAATTTAAGAAGCTCCTTCAAATTTAATTATTTTAATTATAAAATTTTCATTACTAACAATTTATAAACTTTAATATCTTATTTTATTCAAATACTTCAACAATTTATTCTAAAATAAGATTTAACATTTTATAAGATGTAAGAGTTTATACAATCTTTTGAATAGCTTAGCCGAACACCCTCTTAATTTGATTGAGCCTTGGTATGAAAAGCTATTAAGTGATAAAGTTCCAATTTAGAGAAATCTAAAATTAATAAAAATAGACAATCTTGAGCTAAATTCTATTTTCTAAATTTAATAATAAGGATTCAGAAAATAGGGAGAAAAGAGAGAATAGGTGTACAGCCTTAATTGGAAGTTGTTCTAACAAATGGAGTTGATTGCGTTGGCAGAAGAATCTTTTGATTGAAATTTCGAAATATATGAAGGATAAACATATCTATTGAATATTATATCAAATAAGTAATGATAACTTGAATTTATATTTGTACCTTTTCAATATGAAACATGATAGAATTACTTTGGATTAATTCTACATTAAAAAAATCAAATATTTATTTATTATTTTAACAAATTAATTAATTGGAGGAGAATAAAAATGCAGTCGCATTCTATGTGTCCATTAATTCTAAAAAAACTGAAGAAATTGGGAGGCAGCATTAAATGAGTTCCCCATTTAGTTAGAAAAAATATTTGTCAACGGCCATTTTTCTTTTCCAAACTTGATTGGACCATAAATTCATGATATTTGACCAATTCTATATCCCAACTCCCATTGATCATAAAAGTGAGCGTACTGCCGCCTCACATTTCGGTTCAAAACTTCCCAAGTAATGTCTGTCCACGCCGCGCCAACTCTTCCGTCCTTTACTGCGTACCACCAAATTCCTATCCCCATTCCCACCAATTTTGGGGGCCCTTTAGTTTTATTTTCAAAGTCTATTTTCGTATTTTTTATTATTTTAAAAATAAAATATATAATTTTTTTAATATATTTTAATTTAATATTATTTTATTTTCAAAATATATTTTCGAATAACATATATATCTTCTCCTGATAACTTATATGTCTTCTCTTCAATTTATTATTTTTATCTCTTTCCACTTACAGCCTATTAAACCCAACATGATCATTATTTTTTTAATAATTTATCCAAATATAAATTTATTTTTAATTTATTCTAACTAACTATTTTTCAATATTTTAAAAATAATGAAAAAAAAAACCAAATGGGCCCAATTTCTTTACAAAATTACAACCACCACCACGCCCACTAAGCCCCCCCAATCCTCTTCAAATTAACTCCACAATATATTATGTTCAAATTCATAGTGAATATATTTACCATGAAATATTAAAGTAAAATAGCCAAAGAAGAAGAAGAAGAAGAGGGGGAAAAAGAAAAAAGGTGAAAGAATGGTAATAGAGGAAAGATTCGTAGTTCGATTGAGAAAAGCAGGAAAAGAGATGAAGAAGAACCAACCATTTGCAGAAAGAGGCCACTGATGTAAAGTTTGATAAGTTAGTGGCCTCTAACTGTTAGTCATAACTTATTTTATTGATGGTTGATTTTCTTTTAGAGGTTTGGAAGAATATTTTGAAAAAATATATTTTGATAATGACATTGAAGGAAATATTGAAAATAATGTTATCTTTAATTAGGTTTTAAGAGAAAATAATTTTATTATAGGTAGATGTCTTTTCATGTAAATTATTTTTACTTAATTAGCAAGTCACTTTAAATGTTTATATTGTTATATATTATTTATATAGTGACATAATGATTGAAGATATCTTTAGGTTTAAATAACAATTGAAAGATACACATATATACTTTTAATTGATGTAATGATTTAAGGGAATATTAATTAAAAATACCTAAATCTACTTTTCATTTGTTGTTCAATCCACACCCAAACAATTTTTATTTTCAACTTTCCATGTGAAGTTTGATTTTAATCTTTACTTCCCGTGCACTTAAAATATTAGAAATGGCCTCTTTTAATGTTTTTTTTTCTTTTTTTCTTTTTCCCTTTCTTCCTTCCTAAACCCTAATGTCCCAACTCGTCTCCCTCACTCCTTGTTTTTTGTTTTCCTTCCACAGTGGAACATAGTGCTTCTCTACCTTTTTTTTTTTTTTTATTCATTTTCTAGATGTGGCTATAACAAGAAGGAAGGCTACTTTGTTGCTGCTGTTGCACGGTAAAGCATCATTGTAATCTAGTGTAAGCAACAATTTTTTTAATTTTTTTTAACATAAAAATGTCGGATAGTGGAGACGAACCTCAAATTCAACTGTTAGGGAGTTATATATATAATGGGGAATTCTATATCATGTCCATTTTTTAGAGCATGACTTTAGTGGGACTGTATTTTCAATTAGAGAAAAAATAGTGTGAAATTTCCTCTCAATTCCACATATTGCAATACCTTGCTCTCCATCAAAAAAGTTACGTGATTTTGAATGCTTATGAGGATGTGTCTAACATGATTGCCCTGCATTTGTGTTTAAAGATGACCTTAGTTGACATGATGGTTGTCTAAAAAAGTGAACATAGTGGATGGGGAAGACAAAGTAGCTATACAAGCAAGTAAATACTTCATATCTTCAATTTTGTACTGCCTTTATTATTTAGCATACTTGCATTGTCCCAATTTGTACCTGTTTGCATTATTAGTTATATGATGTTGTCTTACAGAATATTTGTTGTTCTGTGTTTCAGTACTTTGGTTTTGTGTGTTAAATATTGTATTTGTTTATTTCAGTATTTGTGTTCTTCTACGTTGAATACTAAATATTTATATTTTAGTACTCAGGAGTTCTATATTAAATACTAAATTTGTTCATTTCATGACTGAGGTCTTCTGTGTTAAATACTGAATTCAGTCATTTCAATACTTATTTCCTCTTTTTAAGTACTTAAATTGTTCATTACAGTACTTACTTCTTCTATATGAAATGCTAATATTGCTTACTTAAGTACCTAGCTATCTTGTAGTTGAATATAGAAATTGCTGAGCATTTATGTACTGATCTTGCAGCACTTTATTGATAATTATTATATATTTGACTACGTTATTTCTTTGCAATGAACACTCATTTAGGAATGAAATAGAGGAGGACATTCCCTCCACAAGTGAGTCACAATATGATTTAGCATTACAAAGGAATTCAATTGATGCTTGGAGTCATTGCATCCATGGAGAGGGCCAAACATTTTAGGATGCTAAAGAGTTTAGAATTAGACTTAAAAACTATGTTGTTGCTACTACAAGGTCCTTTATATATAAGAAAAATGATTCAAAAAAGATTGTAGCAATTTGTAGTAATGATAATTGCCAATAGAAAATATATGCCTCAAGGCATGAAACTGACAAACTTTCTGGTATTCAAAAATGCAATCTAAAACATACATGTAATGAGGGTAGTCTTCGGACAAAGGGACATCCTAGAGCTTATTCTTCTTGGGTTGCTAATGTAGCGAAAGAAAATTTGACATGAGAGCCCTGTTACCGATCTATCAATTTAATGAAAGATATTTACAGAGAATTTGGCATAGAAATTCCGTACCCTGGAGCATGGTTGGGTAAGGAAATAGCTATGCATGATCTTCATAGGGCGGATAAGGGATCCTTTGATAAGTTGAGATGGTATTGTAGGGCTTTGAAGAACATAAATCTTGGAAGTGTTGCAGATTATGAGATTGACTTGGTGTGCCTAAAATTTCAATGATTATTTATTTGTTTCACAGCTTGTTTGGTTGACTTTCTGAATGGATGTAGACCACTAATTTTCTCAGATGGCACTCACATTAAGAATATGTATAAAGGATGCTTACTTAGTGCCATCACTAAGGATCCCAATGATGATCTATTCACATTAGCATATGCGGTTGTTGATGCTGAAAATGATACTAATTGAGAGTGGTTTTGCTTGAAGTTAAGGAGCAATTTATATTCCCATTGTAGCATAAGGTTTAGAAGGTCTATTTTTTTCTCTGACCGACATATTGAGTTTCTTAAAGCCACCCCCATGGTATTTCCTAATAGTCATCATGCATACTATTTGGGACACTTGGTGGACAGCTTCAAAAGCAAGTAAGATTGTATTGTATTTTATTAAAATCTATGCCCTGGTCTAAATTAATGTCCAAGTAATAGTTCAAGAAATGTAATAATCATATAATTTTAATTTTAAGTAATGAGAAAGTATCCCTTCCACAATAAGAAACATTGGGCATCTATTTTCACGAAAGCTGCATATCTTCCTACAAAGCAAGAATATACTAAGCATATAAATAGCATAGTGGAGTCCATGCCTCTTGCTAGAGACTTCATCATGCAGTTAGAGCCCTAATGTTGGGCAAATTCTTTATTAGCTGCTGATAAATGAGGAGTAATAAATAATAATTAGGTAGAATGTTGGAATAATTGGGTTAAACCAGCATGAGTTATGTCTATTGTAGCCATAGTAGATTATATACGCAAACAAATCATGGTTATGATGTATGATAGGCGAGAAAAAAGTAATAAACTTACTAGAGTATTATGCCTAAAGTAGAAGAAGAAACTAGCAATAAATTATATGGCCTCTCGTATACTAAAAGTCAAAAAATCTAATGGTTGGAACTTTGAGGTCAATGATCATGACAAATCCTATAATGTAGATTTGCAAAGCTGGAGTTGTTCATATTGGGCATGGCAAGCTAATAGAATGCCTTGCAAGTATGCTTGTGCATGTATTGAGTCTGAGCTACCCTCAATGTATGACTTTACTGATCAATACTAATGAGTTGAGATGTATCAACAAGCAAACAAACTTGTACTTAACCTTATACCTATTTTTAACTTGAACACATTCAAAGCAAAAAAAGAACTAACCATTTATGCACTTGATGTGAGACCTCAACTAGGTCGTAGGAGGACACAGAGATTTTCATCTCAAATTGATGTTCGAGCAGTCAGATGTAGGCGGTGTGGTAAAAGTGGGCATGGCCATTGTACATGCAAAGAAGCTACGACTAGTTAGATTAGCTTGACCTCTAGTTTGACCTTGCTAATGTATTTGCTTACCACTATGTTGCATATGTATGCTTGATATACCTTCTTGTCATTATTGTGTAACTAATATCTTTTTTTATTTATTATTAATTCGCAAGAAAAGAGTGCATCAAGGAAATACAATCAATGTAAGAAGGGTTGCACGGTGCTTAGAGACTAATGATAGCTGATAATTTTTGCTTTTTGAAGGACATGTTAGATCTAGTCTATTTTGACTATTATGTAATAATACTGGTTGACTTTTTGTTGGAATGGTTGGTATTGCTTATAGTGTAATATATTGCATTTTTTTTAATGAACAATAATATTGGATATCCTAAGAAAAGTACCCAATTTAGGCACAAGTGTACTTCAAAACTACATTTATGTATTGAAACTGCAATGATTATATACTTATAATCAGAGGTTTCGTACTTAATTTTCCAAAGAACAAGTTTAACCTCAATTCAAGTTGTAGAGCAACGCATGAGTGCAATCCTGTGTTGGGATGTTTGGCATTGCATGTAATGTAATATATCACGATTTTTAGCTACTATACCAAATTTGTTAGATGTTTTCAATGCAGATACAAATACCATTTTTTGTTAACAATGATACTAGATATGCCAATAAAAATACCCAATTTAGTCATAAGTGTATTTCAGAATTGCATTTATGTACAAAAATTGCAATGATTTTGTGCTTATAATTATGGGTTCTGTATGTGATTTTCCAAATAATGAGTTTAACCTCAATTCAAGCTATGGAGCAACATACGAGTGCAATCATGTGTTGGAATAGTAGGAGAACATAAAGACCTATATTTTACCACTTGTGGTACCATTCCTATTAGTATAAAGCATTAGCGCATGAGGCAAATGAATCAGAACGGCACCCCCTTCTTACACCACCAAACATATCAGTACTAAAATGAGTCATGAGTGCAATACTTTGTGGTATTATGATTGTTTAATGCCTAAATTAGGCCGAATAGAGAATGATCCCTCATGTGCTCAAAATGATACTGCAAATTCAGAAAAATAGTATCCAATTTTGGCACTTATGTACTTCAGAATGGGGTTTATGTATTGAATTTGACTATGTTATGTACTTCTGTTAAGGAGTTACGTACTTAACTTGCCTAAAGCCAATTTTAACTTGAATTTGATGCGTGGAACTATGCATTGGTGATCCTATAACATCATATGCATGATATGGTGAATAAATGATCGTCAATGCATGTGATGGAATGGATGGGATTCATTCGTACTAGTATGAAGCACTTACGAATAAGGTAAATGTGTCACTCCGACACTCATCTCCTACACCACCGAACATATCATCACCAAATGAGTCTTAAGTGTAGTAGTCAGTGTTCTCATGAACGTGCAAAGGCCAGATTATGCTGAATAGAGAATGATCCCTTATGTGCACATAATGATACTGAAAATGTGAAAAAAAAGTACCCAATTTTGGCACTTATGTACTTGGGGATAGGGTTTATGTACTTAATTTGCACATGTTGTATATTGTGGTAAGGGATTATGTACTTGCTTTTCCAAAGGCCAATTTTGACCTCAACCAACGAATGGAACAACACATTGGTGCCCATAACCTTAAATGCATGATTTTTCAAATATGTGGTCGTGATAATACATGTTTGAATGCTTGGGAACACAAAGACCCACATCCCACCATTTGTGATATCATTTTTTCTAGTATAAAGCCCTTACGTAAGAGGTGAACATATCAAAACAACACAACCCCCTACATTATTGAACTTATCATCACCAAATGAGTCCCTATGATCATACTTTGCTCCCTGATGATTGTGAAATGGGCAAATTAGGTAGAATAGAGAACGTTCCCTCATACATTGAGAAAAATACCTTAAATATGGAAAAAAAAGTACCCAGTTCCAGAACATATGTGTTGGGGGACAGAGTTTATGTACTTAATTTGCACATGTTGTGTACTTATGATAGGGGATTATGTATTTGCTTTTCTAAAGGCCAATTTTGACTTCAATCGATGCATGGAACAACACATTGATGACCTTATAACCTTAAATGCATATTTTTTTGAACATGTGGCGATGATAGTACATGTTTGAATGCCTGCAAACTCAAAGACCCATATTCCACCGCGTGTGGTGTCATTCCTACTAATATAAAACATTGATGCATGAGGCAAATGCGTCACTCCAATAGCCCTTTCCTACACCACCTACACCACCTAATATATTATCACCAAATGAGTCAAGATGATCATACTTTGTGGTTTAATGATTGTGAAATGCCCAGATTAGGCTGAATAGAGAACATTCCCCCATGCACTCAGAATGATACAGAAATTCTAGAAAAAAAATATCGAGATTGGGCACTTATGTACTTTAGTATGGAGTTTATGTACTAATTTGACTATGTTGTGTAGTTGTGGTCAAGAGTTATGTACTTACTTTACCTAAAGCTAATTTTAACCTTAATTGATGTGTAGAACAACTGCAATAGTTGCCCCCATAACTTCAAATGCATGATTTGTCGAATAATTAGTCCTCATAGCATGTGTTTGGAATGGATAGGAATTGTTCATACTAGTATAAAGCCTTTACATATGAGGCAAATGCATCACTCCGACACCCCTTTCTTACACCACCGAACATATCATCACCAAATGAATCTAGATGATCATACTTCGTGGTTTGGTGATCATGAAATGCCCAGATTAAGCCGAATAGAGAATGTTCCCTCATATACTGAGAATGATACCAAAAATCTAGAAAAATGTATCCATTTGGGGCACTTATGTACTTGGGATCAAAGTTTATGTACTTAGTTTGTTCATGTTATGCACTTGTGGAAAGGGATTTTGTACTCATATTTAGCCTCTTTTTTTTAAATGAACTCTATATTTGTACTAACACATTCTCATACCAACAATCACACATCTTTTAGTTTTTTTTAAAGTATTAACATATCTAACTGCATTGTTCTCATATGTACTACAACTTATACTAATAATCACACAAAAACTATTTCATGTTTAGCCAAGTATATTGCAAATACAAAGAGAAATACTGCATTACTGGAGACTAGTACTGAGATTATCTCTAAGAATACAGCAAGTCATGCTCATGTCCTAGGATCATGGCAACTATATGTGCTTGATATGCATCAATGGAACAAAAGTCTGCATAGTCTCAAAAATCTTTTTGGCTCTTTGCATAGCATTTAGCCTAAAGACAACAATAAGCTCCGTAATCCACTTCGATAACTTATTGGCAGTAGTAGCCATATTGGAGGTCCCCTTTTCTTGCATCATACCCCAATGAAAGCCTTAGGTATCTTGCTATAAACTTACCATGTGCATTGTAATAAAAACATCATTCATTATACGTTGTATGCTTGTTTACATGAATAATTTAAAAAGACAAGTGATGCTGCTACGAGTTGGAATGTCAAGTACTCCCATGGATTTGAGTATTTTTGGGCTTGAGATCTGCAACCACGAACACACATGAACTAGCCGAGATGCCCCCGACTAAGGTACTCCGACGCTCAAGTTAGTTTAGATGGAGTAGAATATATGGAGAGTATGCAGTGAATAGTATAAATGGCATTACTTTGAGCATGATTGGGCTTGTTGTATTTATAGTTTTATGTGGGCATGATGTTACCTAAATACCCTTATCAGGTGTGATAGTCCTTTCCCCCTATTAGGGGGTTGAAAGTCATTTCATGTTCAGAATCTAATACAGTGCCAAGTGGCTAAATCTGCAGTTTTTCTAGATAATCATGCCAGAAGGGGCACATGTCTATCAAAGTTGTTAGTAGGGTTGTCAGGATTGTTGGCAACAGTTATACCGGCTGCCACGTGTCATCAACGTGGAAATATTCAACCTGCCAGATAAGCGAGTAGAGGATGATTCGATGGTCGATTCGTGTCGACCAGAGACAAGAGCTCACATGTGTGGCTTGATCCTGAAGTTGATATGGGTCGACTGCGGATGCTGCCATGTGGAGTCGATACTGGTCGACCATGAATGATGTCACAAGGGATCGATTCAAGTTGACCAGACACTTATTATTTGGGCCTCGTGGGCTTTATTATTTAGAATTGGGCCTGTTAGGCCTATTAGATTATCCCATATCAACAAGAAACTTACATAAACTCTTATTGCCACTTTTGATATAGGGGACCAAGCAGAGTTCATTTATGTAAACTTCTTTGTGGCTGCATCACAAATCAATATGAACTTATACACGTGGTCAGGACATCCATATTCAGCTTCTCAAGCATTTTTCGTGAACTAACATTTATTTTCTCAAGAATCATTAGATATTATTGTAGCTTTACTATACATTTCTTGTTCATCATCTCCCATTTGTTCAATATTGTGGTCTACAAATTGTAGTGGTGTTAGTAGTAGTCATTTTATCATGCACAGTATTGAATACTTTAAAAATTATTCACTTGAACAATGGTAGACATATGCCACATTCCATGTCCAGAAGATGCATTGGAAGAGCTGCCATAGATTATCTTCAAGTAGCAATCAATCAGATCACCTCTCAATTCCTTTCCAAATAACAAATCGCACAAAACATCTCCTCTTATAAAATGGTCAGGTCCTTCCCAAACAATGACATTACAAAATAAGTCAACATTATCAGTTAAGAGAACCTTAAAATTCTTAATATCTATTGACACAAGTATAATGTAATTATTACTCCAAATTGGGTTGACACAAAAACAAATCAATAATGCTTTGTTGTTTGTCAGGAATGTCATTATACCCTTTATAATCTTTTCTCAATTGAAATTCACTTAGGTAAATTCCAAAACTTTCAATAGCAACATCTCTGTACACAATGATAACACCATATGGGATATACATAATTTGCATTAAAATAAAAACAGGAGGCTATATCTTTCTTAGCATTTTCAGTATTCAAAAATTAATTTATAGTACTCTTTGGTCACACTTATGGCACTTTTACAAAAAAATAAAGTACTAAACATATAATATAATAGTATTAAAATTTACTTCTTCAACATTAGTCTTCCCCTTTTTAGTATGTTGAGCAACTTCTTTAGCATTATCAGTGTTAATTGTACCTTGGCTCACCTTTGTAACATTTTTCTTTGAAGCCTTGCTACCTCTGCCAAGGCCTCTACAGGCGCCAACTTTGGTTCTCTTTGGTGGTATGGAGTGAGGTGGTGTGATAATATCTACATCTTTTCTCTTTTTCTTTCGATCATGTCGTGTTCTCATGGCTCGGATAATAGAAGAGGTATGATCATGCTTCTTCTTGCTTTTTTCTTCTTGTGGAATATCATCTTTCTCCTTTTTATCCCCCTCAACATTAGCAACAGCATCCCCACCATCACCATCATGACCGTTATGACCATCATCGCCACAACCCGGAGTCTCAAACTTAATAACAACAAACTCCAGGTGTAGTTTATCATAGTTATCTTCAACATCAGTAGTACCAACATTGTCATCCTTTTCATCTTTCTCATCTTCACTCTTCTTCTCCTCTTCAACTGTCATCTCTTCATCACCTGCATTTACTTTCCTCGCCAAAATTTCAATTCCGTGCTTTAGCAGTTCCACTTTTTCATTTTTCTGCTTCAATTGAGCTTCCAAACTTAAAACATCATATTTTGACATAATAAGAACCTGTACAAAGCGCCAAAAATTATTAATGTAATAACAAAGTAAATTTCAAGTAGTAATCATGTGCATTTATATAATTACCTACATTGTAGCGATGAGTTTCTCCTCCTCAAGAAAGGGATAGACAACCACAATCTGTTACAATAGGAATTTACACATTTCTTTCAAATGTCAAACTCATAGGAAATCATTCTAAACATAAACAATAAACTCTTACCTTTTCCTTTTCAATCTTAAAAGCTTTCTCGACATAAGCCACATTCTTGGGGATTTTGTTGTTAGCCCAATGAAAGAACTGTGGGCATGCACGCAAGCATTTTGTTTTTCCCATAGAAGAAATGTGCTCATGCAACCATCCTTATCGTTCATAAAGAAAAAAATTATATTTAGTTATAGTAAATGACAACAATTTTATAGTTTAAAATTTCAAAGACACTCACCACAAGACCAACTATACAACCATCGAAATATTTTTTCCTTTGCACCTCCTCTGTATCACCTCCCATGTGATTTCTCAATTCTTGAACTATAAAATTGTATATAGCTTCCCCCTATGCATACAACCTGATAGAAGATAGGTCATCAATGTAAGGAATGACAAAACGAGGTGTGCAGTAGTTGCTCATTGAAAATAAAATACAATTAAAAACAAAAAGTATATACAACTTAACAAAATCTTCAATATCTTCATCACTATGTCTATCTACATATTCTTGTAACCTTTTAAATATTTGTCCACTGTTAACATTCAAATTTTTTTTCAAAAACAAGTGATCAACAATGTTTAAGTTCATCTTCAAATTAACATTCACAAGTTGCCCCACATGAGATAACCCGAACACTAAACAAAACTCTTGACCCCAAAAAGGAATTTTGATGTCTTCACCAAAGACAAATGAAGTTGTTCATACATTGAATTGTCTAATGACTACTTGCGCTCTACTGAAATTATAATAGTTCAATTGTGGCATATTTTTAAATATATGGAATGGGGTTTGTTTAAGGGCATATCTATGTTGGAACCCAATTTTGGGTTCCAACTCCTTCATTGCAGTATAAAAATATCCCGAAGAGCTTCTGAGTCCATTGTGCAAATACAGAAATCAGGTAAACAAATCCTTTAAACTTCTCAATACATACTTACATTTAAGATTGTCATACTTAAAATGTAAATAAAAATACTAAAAAAGAGTGCTTTTGTACCAAATATACATGGAGACAATACTCAATAAATTAATGTTATGTGTTTTTTCATGAACAATAGCAAACAGCTAAACATGTTGTAAACCTTTCAAATTTGAAACTATATTTTGAATATAAGCCCTATAATTGAGCTATTGAGTTGCCAACAGACCTTATATTAATTGTATAGTGAACCAACTCAATCATTACAAAATTGAGCTATTGTTTAACTCAAAACAACATTCCTAACAATTAAAATAGAAAATTTAAGTACAAATTAGACTAAATTAGGTTTCAACAACAAAATATTAGGGTTTATGAATACTATTAATTTTAGTACACAAAATACAACCTAAAGTACAAAAACATGAACTCAAGTATGTTTTCATCTCAAATGCATATATAAACATAGGTTTCAGATATATTTCATTAGTATATCACGAATGTACTTACAAACCCAACATTTACTCAAAAATTACCTTATGTAACTAAGTAAAGTGTGCGAAATGAAACAAAACCGATGGAAGAAGAGAAAAAGATGAAAACCCAGATATGAATGCTTTAGACACTAGGCGAGAGTCTTCAAAAGGTAGTCCACAATGAATGGGTGCTTTAGTCAAAAAGAGAAATTGGAGGGAATGGAGAAGAAGAATTGATGGGCAGTTTTTAAAAAAAAGGTAGAGGAAAGAGTTAGAAGCCTGGAGGCGATTTCCAGTGGACGATGCGATTTCCAGTGAAAAGAGCTGGCCACCCATTCTTGGTAGTTTTGTGTTCAAATGGAGGTCAATCTAGTAATTTTATAGCTACTGGAGAGTGATTTCTAAATTAAAAGTGAGAATGGGGAGTTAAGCCTAAATTTTTTTATGTGGGAACTGAATCCTAAATGTAATGTCAGTTTGGGAATTTTTGCCCAATTAACCGACGATTTAAAATGATTAGAATTGTTTAGTAATATTTTAAGAGAAAAAAATTAAGGTAATGTTTGGTTATGTTTTTTGTATGATTTTATTATGTCTTTTGAGAGAATGAATATTGAAAGTGATATTCAAAAATGTGAAAGTTGTGTTGAGAAATATAATAAATTTTTGATTATGTTTTGGGGAATAGATAAAAATTGATTTCTGGGAATTTTTGTATATTTGTTTACATTTTAGGGGGAGATATTTTTTACTGTAGTAATCAAATCAATTCTTTTTTGTTGAATTTTTGGGTGAAATAAAATTGATGAATTTTTTTATTGTTAAAATAATATATATGATATATATAACATCTGTATATAGATATTGGAGAATGGGAAAATTTTGCGAATAATGAAAAATATGAGAGGATATTTTGATAAAAGTATTTTTAATGTTTTGGAAGGAGAATAAGTGTCTATTTGGTTATATTTTCTTAAAGCAATTTTGTACAGGGGATGCAAAAACTTTTTAAGAAAATGTTTGGTTCTATTTTGAAAAAAATGAAAATAATTCCCACAAAATTACTCCAAAAGTTTTGAAGAAAATATTCTGTTTTGTTTTGGTTTTCTTTTATGTTCTCAATTTTATTAAGATGATTCTTCTTCTTCTTCTTCTTCTTCTTCCTTT
>JACGDI010001568.1:89705-122283 GCA_014898725.1 Jacaranda copaia | reverse complement strand
GATTGACGGCGTTCCACGAGTGGGGGAGTTCCTCTCCTTGCATGTTGGCCAGCCTATAGGTATTGTGTTTCGCTATCTTGATACAGAGTATGGCCATTCCCATTTCAGTTCGAGCTTGTCCACATTCTTGGAGACCTCTACCTTTTTGAGGATGAGATCTCTAGCACTGAAATGGCAGTCTCTGATCTTTTTATTATAATTCTTGGCCATCTTCGACCTATAACGCTGCATGGTGTTATAAGCCTCTTATCGATGCTCGTTGATAGTTTTAAGATCAAGCTTTCTCTCCATCGTGTTTCTTAATGGGTAGAAATGGATAACTCGAGCAGTATGTTGGATCAATTCTGAAGGGATGACTGCTTTTGACCCATAAATTAGGCTATAAGAATTATGATCGGTGGCTGTTCGAGGAGTTATCCTATAAGCCCATAGCACGCTGGGCAGGTCATCTGCCTAATTTGCATTGGTATCCTGAATTCTGGCCTTCAGTTGGTCAAGGACAGTTCGGTTGGTTATCTCAATCTGATCATTCGCTTGAGAGTTGCCTACCAAAGTGAAATATTGTGCAATCCGTAAGGCCTCACACCAACCTCTCGTGCTCTTACTCTGGAATTGAGTGTCGTTATCTAAAAGAAGGACTTTGGGCATGCCAAAATGACAAATGATATTTTTTCATATAAACTTTTGATGGCCACGCCCGTTGTCTTAAGGACAACCTCGACTTTGACCCACTTGGTAAAATATTCGACCGCTACAATTATGAACTTTTGTTGCCCTATTGATTTTGGCAAAAAGTCCACAATATCGATTCCCCATTAATCAAATAGCCAGGAAATTTGGACATTAACCATTAGCGTGGCTGGTTAGTGCAGTAGATTGGAATAGACTTGACATGATGCACATTTGCATGTGAAATCCACGGAGTCTTTCAACAATATTAGCCAAAAATACCCATACCTAAATATTTTGTGGGCAAGGGACCTCCTTCTAGAATGGTTGCCGTATGTGCTTGCATGAACATCCTGTAATACTTCTAGCACCTGATCCTAATCTAGACATCTCAAGGGGGGTCCAGTGAAGGATCTCTTGTACAACTGACCATGCTCATCAAGGGCAAACTTGGAGGCTTGACCTTGAAGGCGTCGAGCTTCATTCCTATCATTGAGGATAGTGCCTTGGCTGAGATATAACTTTATTGGGGTTTGCCAAAAAACTGTCGTCTCCTTAATGGTTGTCACCAAGTTCTCATCAGAGAGTGCAATTGACGGCCTATTTGAAACCAAAAATGTAATTTTCTTGTCTCTTGTTCCTCTGATGGAGCTGGCAAACTTGGAGAGAGCATCTACCCATTCATTCTCAGATCAGAGGACCTGGCTAAGAGTAAACCTTTTGAATTATTGTTGCAACTTTTTTACTTCGGCCAAGTACCAGGTTATCGACAGTTCATTGACTTTGAAATTTCCCTCATCCTACTCTGTTACTAATTGGGAGTTCGTAATCATGACTAGCTATTTAACCCCTCGCTCAAGCGCTATTCTCATTCCTGCCAGTAGGGCCTCGTACTCAATCTCATTATTTGTGACTATATAATCTAATTTGATTGTAAAATCATACTTCTTGGCATTTGGGGGGCAAAGAACGGCCCTTATTCCACCCCCAGATGTGGTCGATGACCCATCAACATGCAAGGTTTAAACAAGAGGGGCTGGGACACTCTTTTCGGGCAAGTCAACTTGCTTTGCAATGAAGTCGGCAAGAACCTGCATTTTGATGGTTGTTCAAGGTTGGAAACTAATATCAAACTCCCTCAGCTCGATCGCCCACTTGGTCAATCTACCTAACGTATTGGGCTTTGCCAACACTTATTTCAACGGGTGGTTGATCAGCACTATCATAAAATGAGACTGGAAGTACGATCTTAGCTTTCAAGCTGCAGTCACTAATGCTAACGTAAATTTTTTGATTTCCAAATAATTATGCTTAGGCTCTTAGAGTGACTTACTGCAATAGTAGACTGATCGATGACTACCATCTTGAGTCGATACCAATACTGAACTAATCGATACTTTAGAGACTGCCAAATATATCTAAAGTACTTCTCCTAACTCGGGCTTTACCAATATCGGGGGTAAGGCGAAATACTCCTTCAACTCGATCAGCGCTCGATCACACTGTTCTGTCAATTGGAAACTTGTCTTCCTGGTATTTTTGAAAATTTTGAAAAAGGGTAGGCTTTTGTCGGCCAATCTTGCGATGAACCTTTCTAAGGCCACAATTTTTCCTACCAACCTCTGAACGTCACGAATTATTCTCGGAGGGGTAACATATAAAACTACTTGAATTTTTGTGAATTCGCCTCAATACCTCTTTGGCTGACCATATCACCCAAATATTTTTCTCCTCGGATCTCGAACATACATTTGTTTGGGTTCAACTTCAATCCAAATGCTCTTAGAATTCTAAAAGTATGACTAAGGTCTATCAAGTGGTCTTGGGATTTTTCTGTCTTTACTATCACATCATCGATGTAAATCTCCATCAATTTTTCAATCTTGTCTTTGAATATGAAGTTGACGAGGTACTGATAAGTTGCCCTGGTATTTTTCAATCCTAAAGGTATGACCAGAAAGCAGTATAACCCATTTGGAACAACAAAAGAAGTTTTATCCCCATCGTTGGGTGCTATGAAGATTTGATGATAGCTTTGAAATGCATCAATCATACTCAATAACTCACACCCAGTAGTTGAATCAGCTAGTAAATCTATCTAAGACAGGGGATATGGATCCTTATGGCACGTTTTATTTAAATCAGTGAAATTATTACACATCCGCCACTATCCCTCATTTTTTAGGACTAGGACAACATTACAAAGTTAAGAGGGATACTAAATTTCTACAATATATCCTGCATCAAAGAGTTTTTTGACCTCCTCCTCGATGATTTACGTCTTCTCAGGGTTGAACGTCCTTATCTTTTGTCTGACCAATTTATACAAGAGGTCAATATTGAGGCAATGCACAATGATGTTGGGGCCGATCCCTTGGAGGTCGGAGGCCTTCCAAGCAAAGATGTTGATACGTTTCCTCAGAAAATTAACCATAAGACACTCCAAGTGAGGGCTCAAGTCTATTTTAATATGGGTCATCTTTTTTGGGATTATCCTATTCGAGCTCAATGATTTTAAACTCCCTAACGGGCTCCACTTTGGTGTCTTCCAACTTTTGCTTCTTGCTGACTTGGGACTCTTCGGGTTTCGCTACAGAGGCATCCCTCAAAGTCTTCAGCTCGGTTAACTCGATTAAGATGTTGTAACATCTACAGGCTTCCTTTAGGTTGCACAAAAGCTCATTCGTGCCTATTGGGATAAAAAATTTAACTTTCAGGTGATAAGTAGACACAATGGCATGAAAGTCATTGAGGATGGGTCGACCTATGATGATATATATTCAAACGGGGCATCGACCATGAGATAATTCAGCATTAAGGTTCTTCTCTGAGGAGCCTCTCCAAAAGATGTGGGCAAGTTGATCAATCCCTTCGGTATGATCTCTGATCCCCCAAATCTGACCAGTGGCAAGCACACAGGTTTGAACTTTAACTTGCCCATGTTCATCCTCTTTAGGGTGGATAGTAAGATGACATTCGCTGAGCTGCCATTGTTGATCAAAACCTTGTACACTTCAAAGTTTGCAATTTCCACAAAGACTACCATTGGATAGTCTATCTTGTGATCGACATTCTTGGCCTCAAAGTGGGCTAAGTTGGCATCAGTAAATAAGATGGGTTTTGTGCTTTTCGTGAGGTGAAAAGTTGTCTCGATAGACGAAACTTTATTGGACTCAAGTCTCCTCTGTGTTTGCCTTCTAGCAGACTTAGAGTCCCCCTCAGTGGGACCTCTTGCAATCATGTCAATTACACCTTTGATGGGTGGACGATCCTCTTAGGCTGGCTTTTTTCCTTTAGCTTCTTTTCTAGGGCTAACTGACCTTTCTCTATGGGGAGTCCTGTTAGTTTTACCCCCTTAGTCTAAGTATTCATGATTATGTAATTTTTGAGGTGGCCCTGCCTGATCAACCTCTTGATCTCATCTTGGAGATTGAATCATTCATCCGTATCGTGCTCTTTCTGTTTGTGGAAGTGGCAATATTTCCTTAATTTTTTCATGACTTTAGTCTTCGTTAGCTTTTTGGGCTTCTTAAGGAGGTTATCATGCTGAATGACATAAAGGACCTCCTTTCTCAAGATGTTCAATGGTGTATAGTCGCGAAAATGCTTGATGGGAGATCAACCTCGCTCCTTGTGTTTTTGGTTGTCTCTTTCCTTCTTCTTCTTCTCGACTTCGGAGGATCCAAACTTGAGCCTGTTTATTTTCTCCTGTGTCGTGTAACTTTCTGTCGAGTCTAGCAGCTTCTCCATCGATCTGGGATGTTCTCGCACTAATGCATTGGCACACTCTTTGTGTCTGAGCCCCAGGAATAATACATCAATCAAGAACTCAATCCTGGGGTTATCTATTTTAAGGACCACCGTGTCAAACCTCGTGAAGAAATCATGAAGGGACTCCTCCTCACCTTGCTTGACAGTGTGGAGGTGGGTATGGGGAAGCTTTACCTTCTTTTTGCTAGCAAACTGGTGCAAGAACTTATCGCACAGCTGGTCATAAGAATAAATCAATAATAGTTCAAGCTTCACAAACCAGTCTAGTGCGATGCCTTGGAAAGTAATCACTAATATCTTGGCATAGATATATTCGTTGTGTCCATGCAACTGCATCATGTGTTTGAACTGCATGAGGTGCTCATTGGGATTAGCCAAGCCGTCATTTCTGGATAGATTTGTTAGGACTTTTGCGTCGATGGTGATGAGCTTGTTGATAATATTTTAAATGAAAGGGGACTCTATATCTCGACGAGATCTCTGAGGAGCATCCAAGTTTGGTGCTTTGTTAGTATTTCTCCTTAAAATCTCATCGAGATGCTTGTTCAGCTGCTGGACTTGATGGGATACTTCTTCTCATTCATCCTAATTTGCTTGGGTAGCATTCTAATCAAGGCCCGATCTAACATGCTTAGCTCGATTGCACTGCAGGGCTTGAATGGGCTGAGGGACAAGGTTTGTAGACTCTTCCCTTTCTTTGCGGTAGTCACGTCTAGAGCGTTCGACCTTATCGCGCTGTATAGCTCAATTAGGTCTAACGTGATCTACCGAATCTACTATCTCTTCCCACATTTTTGGTCATCTCCTCTCCTTCTATGGGCGTGTGAGACTGATTTTGTGCCTAAAGAGCGATTATTGGGACTCTCTACAGCCGCAGTTGTTCTTAAGAGACCTATTCTCTAGAAGGGGCGGTTGCAGAGTGGCACTAGAGGCGGGAGCAGGCATTTTAGTGTGTCTGTTCAAAGTGGCCGATAGCTGGGCTGATATTTAAGCTAAAATCTGCTCGCTTATTAGCTGCATTAACTGAGGCATTGTTAGCGTCACCACCTGTTCCTGAGGGGTACTGGTGCTTGGAGCGTGTATACCTTGTTGGGGAGAGGGGGAGGTGAAGAAGTGGACCTCATATTCTCCTCTTTTTCGAATGCTGCTCTATGTGTGTTTACCATCTTTTCATTGCAATCTCAACAACTTTCCACAGACGGTGCCAAAACTGATGTGGTTGAAAGTCGCTTATAGTAAAATGATAGTATTTGGGATGAATTCGACCAGAGAGGTTGAGTATTCAAAACTGTATTTCTCTCGAGGTCTGAGATCTACAACCACAACACAAGTTAGACTAGTTAAGGTGCCCCAGCTAAGGCATTCCGATGCTCAAGTTAGTTATGATTGAGATATAGTAATCAAACAGAAGACTGAGAGTATAAAAGGTTTATAACCTATTTAGCATTTCCTTGAGCGTGGTTAAGTATGAAGTATTTATAACCTTTTCCAAGCATGATTTGTCCACAGTGCCCTTATCAGGTGTACTGACTTTTGTCTTTGTTAGGGGGTTGATGGTCATTCCATATCTAGATCTCGGTACTGTTTTAGGTGGTTGAATCTCCTATTTTCCAGGATAAATAGTATCTCTGAAGGTGCCTCCCTACCAAAGGTGGTGGTAGGGTTGGCAGAGTTGGTGGTAGCCACTGTATTGGTTGTCACATGCCATTAATGCGAAGGCATGCTGCGTGTCAGACTAATAAATACGGTAGAAATTTGAGTTAACGCCGGAGTGGATTTTGAGGTTGATACATATCGACCCGACCTGACTGCTTGATCATAGATCCCTACTAAGTAAAGTCGACCAGACACTTGTCGATAGGCGCTTAAGCCCAGACTTGATGTTGAGCCTGTTGGATTATCTGAAGTGGTCCTAAAGTCGATGCAAATTGATCATGGGCCCCTGCCGAGTAAGGTCGACCAGATATTTATTTGATGAACGCTCTAGCCCATATTTGATGTTGGGCCTATTGGGCTTTCCCATATCAGGTGGTATAGTGTATGCTTTGAAATAATACTTTAGTTTCCTAATAGCATAAAATAATGCCAAGCAAATCTTCTTGGCAATGGAGTATTTCAACTTATTCTTGGTTAGAGCTCTACTCAAATATAAGGCTTTCTCTTTCTTTCTAAATTTTCTTCTGCTATGAGAGTGCTAATTAATCATTCTTGTATCCCAATATATAATGTCAGTAGCTTCCCATGTACTAGAGTTCCTAAAAGTGGTGGATTCATGACGTACTTTTTTATACTTTTAAATGCATTTTCACATCTTTTGTCACATACAAAAGAAGCATCTTTTTTGTCAGGTGATCAAATAGTTGGCATCTGTCTACTAGATTTGATATGAACCTCTTTATGAATGCAAATTGTCTTTTAAACCTTACAACTCCTTAAGATGTCTTGTCATTGACATCTTTTAGATAGTCTACTTTGATTCCACGATATCAAGCTATGAAGCCAAAGAATTTTCCAGATGTGACTCTAAAAGTGCACTTGAGTGAGTTCATCTTTAGTAAAGTTAGCTCCAACCAGTTAGTCCAACTTAACCCATATAGTTTTGAATTGGATTGGGCTTTAAAATTTTAAAAATGGGTTGAGGTGGTTGGGTTTAGGTAGGTTTTGTTTTGTTTTGAACCCAAAGTTGGTTTTGAATGTCTTCAATTAGAAGATTAACTAAAATTTAACAAAAAACTAATATTAATAATTAAAAATCTATATTATTTTCACTGCCTCATTTTTGCCAAGTCTTGTGCTTTTGGATTATTAAAAATCTTTAAATCGAAATAAACATCTTATGCTTTGAACATATTAATAGATTACCTATAAAAAAAAACAAAAAAAAAAAAAAAAGGAAAAGGATTAGTCGTTTAGGATTTTTTTCAAAATGCAAATTTTAGTAGATGAGTAATATATTAAAGTCATATAATTAAATATTAAATCTATTAATTCAAAAAAAATTAAATTTATTGCTTAGCTAATATTATATGCCAATAATAAGATTGGCATTAAAATTAACGAATGCTAATTCTAGAAAAATGAAAACTAACAAATTCATTAATAAAAATTTGTCATACACTTGTTGGTACAACAATGGCATAATTTCTTTTAAAATTGTAATTTTATTACGTAATAAATACTACAACTATAATTAATTATTAATGTAGTTACATATTATGGAAAAAATTAATGAAGTAAACATATAATCTAATATATCGTCTGAAATATTATAAAATTGTATATTAAAAAATGTGTATGAGGCATATTAATATTATTATTATCTTTTGAATTAATTTTTCTAAATAAGTAAAATGAACAAAAAAAGTTCAAACTCACTTTCTTTGAACTTTCCAAGGCAATTGTTGGTGGAAGAATTCCCTGATGGCCACGGAAAAGAGTGTAATATGGGTATGTGAAGACTTGGAGGAGGAGGAGAGTAGGCCTATATATGAGGGAGAAGAGAATGAGGCGACTAGTAAATAGGAACCAATCGATCCAAGAAAGTTTATCGACTAACTTAACTTACTGATCAACGACAAATATACAAATATCAGAATAATTGATATTAATATTTATTTTTTGTTTTTTTTCTTATATATAATTCTAAAAGATTTTTCCTAAAAGAGAAAAAAAACATTATATCAATCCAAATGGAATAAGTTTTTAAAAGTACTTTCTTAGTATTTTAATCTAATTTTTCATCATATCAATTTTTGTTAAGAACCTAGATAAGAAAAATATTATGCATATGGACACCGCACAATTTTCAATTATAGTAATACTTATTTCAATAAACATGTTTTTTCCATGACAAAACCTGTTATTCATAAATTGCCAATTGATAAAAGAATCCACAACACAACCCCACCAGGTTACATTCTTAAAATTCCTCATTGACAGTCAGGCGTGGAGACGACGCACAAAAATACGACGGTTGGTCGACTCTGGCAACTCCTATAAACGCAGCCCTGCAACTGGTATCCCGCATGACATCTCTAAATAACTCGACATCCCGACTCCGCAGCTCCGTCGACGCTCTCTTTCTGACGACGACATATACAGTCATTCCTGCCAGATTTTCCTATCCTTCTCAGCCTTCGACTCGGTCCTCTGCACTTCGATCAATCTCTGGAATGTCCTCGGAAATACCTGCTCCTACGGTTTCAACAGTTACTATTTCCTATGCTGAACTAAAGGTCAGCGAAAAGTTTTCCGTCGCCACTTTTGTCCGATAATCTATTAGGTTGCTTTGGTAGTTTGAAGGTTGTACATATATTGATGCTTCGTCTGCGATGGCTTTGGTTGATGATAGGAGCCTTGTGCTGATATATCAGAAAAAATAGAGCTGGGATTTGGGCCCAATGGCCTCGGAATTCTCTCTGTATCAGAGGTATGGAGTACTTCTCTCTAAATTTTAAGTTACCCTTTTATTTTGAGTGTTCTGTGGAGAGTGGACCGGTGGATTTGATGTATATTTTGCTTTGTTTTGAAAATTGAGTGGACATTGTTCTGGAGTATAATTGTACGTTTGGTTTTGTTTCTAGAGGGGCAGATTGTACTATAGGAGTTAAGTTGCGATATCAGTATCTTTTTCTAATGAAACTTTATTTTTATGTATAATTGGAATGTAAGATAACATTATGGCAAAGGGGCATTTTGGGATGATTTGGAGCTATTCTGGGTGTCTTGGAAAAAATGAAAAGTTACATTTGGTTTTATTTTCTCATAAGGAAAGCATTTGGGGAAAATAAAAACAACCCTAGCTTTTGGGTTTGATTGGTTTTATTTTAAGGTATTTTAAGAGTGGGTTACAGGAATATTTGGTTTTGTTTGTGGAGGTGGCTAGAGATTCTCTTAGGAGAGGTTTTGTTTTTGGAGATTCTCTTAGGAGAGGTTTTGTTTTTGGAGAAGACATATTTTAAATCAGTAAAGTTTTTATTGATTTAGTAGGGTGAAATTGTGTTTTTAAATTATTATTATTATTAATTTTTTTGAGTATGTATAATTATGGTGAGTGTGAGAGAGATATGTATGAATGCAATGATTAATATTTTTGGGGAAGGGGTTTAAGGTTAGTGGGATGAGGGTATTTTAGGGGATAATTTGTCGTATTTTGGAGTGTGGTCTTAGGAATGCACCATTACATTTGGTATTATTTTCCCAATTAGAAAATATCCTAGGACCAATATCAAATATAGCATTTTCTTAAATCTAATTAGCATATTTGTTGTACAATGAATACATTTCTTTATTCTTTTTTCCATTTAAGCTGTTTTGTCTCAATTTGATTTCAAATTTCTAAGTGTAAGGATTAGACACTATACGAGGGAATAAGAGGCCTATTGTTTGTATTATTGAAGAAAATCCATCTCTTATTTTTTGGGGAATATAGGTATGCAATAAATCAACAGAGATATAGTCTTCTAATAAAAGGATACAATAGAATCAAAGTAAAATATATCCCAAACACTTCCTCTTTATTTGGAGCATAGATATCAACCATTCCTAGCTTGTTACACAAAGTTTTACATTGCTTCCTCGCTAAAATTGTATTAAAAATATTTGCAATCTATTTTGAAGATGGAGTAAAATGAGTATTAATTTTCTTGCTCATCACAACTTTATGGATAAAGTAATAGTCCGCTTCAATATGCTTATCTTTCATAGAAGATTGGATTACTGGCCTAATTGTCATAAAGCCAATTCTAGCAATAAAATTTTGATCTATAACATTTCGCGCTATGGTAGTGTAGCTTTATACTCGGCTTCTGCAATAGCTCTAGCCATAATAATTTGTTTCTTGCAATGCCAAGTAACTAGATTTCTTTGCAAAAGTATAATACTTAGAGGCAAACTTTCTATCAATTTAGAGCTACTATAGTTTGCATTTGAATAGGCTTCTATATTCAAGTGTCTATACTTATTGAATAGCAAACTTTTTCCAGAAGAAGCTTTAAAATATTTCAAGATTCTAAGATTATGAACCGATTAATCATCCCCACAACAAAAGAGATATCTGGTCTAATTACAGTCAAGTAAATTAACTTTCCAACAAGTTACCTATATTTTGCCTTATCCTTTAAATAATCGCTAATATCATCCCAGAAAGTAGGATTCAAGTCCATGGGAATATTGAGTAGTTTGGTGCCAAGTAAACCATTTTTTTGAAGTAAATCAAGAGCATATTTCCTCTAAAAAGTGAAGTACCATGCTTGCTATGAGCAATCTTGATGCACAAGAAATATTGATGATGTTCTACGTGCTTAGTGACGAAGTGTTGGTGCAAATATGCTTTGGTTTGTTCTTTGTACCCAACATCACCACCAAATATTAAAATATTAACATAGAAAACCATGGTAATAGTACCTCCATGGCCATTACATGATATGACTAAATTTGTTAAACCAAGCTTGAGGACTCTATTGCAAACCGTAAATCCCTTCTTTAATTTACACATGATATGCTGACACTCCCACTGAGCAACATACCTTATGGTTGCTACATGAAGACGGTTTTATGTAGATCATTGTATAAGAAGGTATTCTTTACATCAAATTGATACAAAAGTGGATCCTAATTGATTGCTAAGGAAAATAAGACCTTGGTAGAAATAAGATGAGCAATTGGAGAAGAGGTTTTGAGATAGTCATTGTCATAAGTTTGGTGAAACCTTTGGCCAACAAGTAGGTTTTGTATTTATCATTAGTCTCATTAGGTCTATATTTAAGAGTGAACATCTATCGACAAGCAACAACATTAACATTAGATACGGCTGGCACTAGCTCTTGAGTCTCTCGAGAAATAAGGGTAGACATCTCTTCATCCATTGCTAACTTCCATTCAGGGTATTGCAGTGTCTCAAGATAAGTCTTAAGAATAGATGTTGAGGAAAGAGAAACAACAAAACTACGAATTTTTTTTTTGGGTGTGTGTGTGTGTGTGTGTAATGTTAGCATAAGATAGATAATTAGTTAAAGAAAAACTGATGTAAGATTGTTTAACTTTTCGGAGAGCAATAAAAAGGTCATTAGCAATGTGGAAGGCAAGAGATGGAGGATGTAAAGCAGGAGGTGGATTGCCAATGGCAGTGGGTGTGACAACTTGGTGCCGGCGGCCGCAGAAATACACCTATAATGGCTTAGATGTAGAGTTGGACGGAGGGATAGTAAAAGAAGAAAGGACAAACAACGGTAGAGAAGTAGAAGTAGTCCTATCGGAATTGTTATTTTTGGAACATTAGGGGATAGACCCAAAAAAAGTGACATCAATAGAAATAAAGGACCTACCACAGACGGGGTCATTACAATGATGTCCCTCTTGAAATGAGAATAATCAAGGAATAGACACTTAATAGACCTAAGGGACAATTTGTCACAACCAAAAGAAAAATTGTGAATGAAACAAACATACACGAAAATCCTAGGGTGATACTAAAACTAGTGTGGTCAAGATAAAGACAAGAATAAGGAATATCTCTATGAAGAACATTAGAAGGCATGTGGTTAATAAGAAAACATGTAGTAAGAAGAACATCCCTTAAAAACATTTAGGAACACTCATTTGAGTGAGAACAGTGTGGGCAACATCTAAAAGGTGGCAATATTTTTGCTTTTCTGCTCCAAAGTACGGGAACCCAAGGTTTGATGTAACATACCAAGATCTTCACAAGAAAGAGACTGTTTTTTTCACAAATTCTGAAGTGTTAGTTTTTTTATCAAGTAATTCTAAAGTATTATCACTTTGAAGAATATGAATATTGATAGAAAATTGAGTTTTTATTTCATTATAAAAGGAGGTGATTACATGAGGTCCTATAGTTCTAGCTTTTAGCATATAGACCCAAGCCAACCTAAAATAATTATCAACAAAGATACTAAAATATTTAAAACCATTAAATGACTCAACACAATATGGTTCCCAAAAATCATAATGAACAAATTCAAATGGGTGAGAACTATGTTTGTCAACTCTAGATGGGAAGGACATACAATGATGTTTTCCTAACTCACATGACTTAACACTCTAAAACATAAATAGACGACTAGACAAGCAGAAGCTTTTGCAATATAGATAAGGATGGTAGGCCTAGGTGATAGTGCAAGGAGTACACATGCATTTATAAGAGTGTGAACCATGTCCAAATACAGGCCACCATGCTCATGTTAGCCACTGATCATCTACTTTGTGTATAGATTGTGAAAGATATAATATTAAGGAAAGAAGTCACTTAACAATTTTTAGATTTGGTAAGCTGACTAATCGATAAAAGGCTGATAGAAAAATTAGAAGCCAAAAACATATTATCAAGAGTGAGATATGTAATAGGTATAGTAGTACCTCAGAACCAGACAAAGGAGACAAGGAACCATCAACAACACAAATAGGGGATAGTGAAGTAGGGAATAATAGAAATGAAAAAGAGGACTTGGTATCAGTAATATGAGTTGTAGCACCAAAATCTGATAACTAAGACTCACTTTGAGAAGTTGCAAAGACAAAGATTTGTAGATGGAGAGACAATTGCAAAAGAAGTGACAATCGGAGTATTCATAACACATTGTTTACCAATTTGTCATAATAAGCCCGACTAAAGGTAACCATATTTGATTCTTGTGTAGATGGATCAATAATGCTAAAATAGCATTGGTTCAATCTTATTTGCCAAATTTATCCCAACATTTTTGGAACATATGGTTTGTCCAACCATAAGGAGAGTAGTGACGTGTGTTGGCGAAAGTAGTGGAGGTATTGCTAGGCCCCGTTGAGCTAGTCATATGAAGAAACATGACTGTCCACAAATGGCCAGAGAAAGATGATAAAGACCCAAAAGAACAACAAGTAGAAACTTGTAAAACACAAGATAAAGTATTGGAGAGGGTCAAAATGTTATAATTGGCTAATAGATGATCATGAACAGGGCAAGGCTTGACAGAAACTTAGCAACAAGAAATTCATCCCACCAAGACTTTTTTGAGTTTGTGCATCACAACTCAAAGAATGATATAACAAAATCTCATCAGCAGTTCTTTTAAGGAAAGCAAAGTAATTAGGCACATATCAACCATCTTGCTTTAGAGTAAAAAGTTTTTCGTATAACTCAAATATACAAGAAACATTTTTCTCTTGAGAATACATATCAGGTAAGGCGTCCTATATTTTTAGTATACTTCAAATATAAAATAGTAGCATTGATAGAGTCTTCCATGCTATCAAGAAGCCAAGTCATCTCATTATAATCGGCTTGTTGTTGCATAGCATAAGTAGGATCTATGGAGTTTAGGGGATCAAAAATAATATGTAGCAATTTGTCTTAAGAACTAAGAACAGTTTGATTGCTTGGGACCATAGGGAATAATTTTGACCTAAGAATAACACAGCAAATGGCAAAAGAAACTAAAAAACTTTAGTAGGGTAGGGAGCAACAAATGATATATTGGTAGAGAAGAAAAAAGTTAAAGAACTTCAAACAATGCATATCAGGACTTAGAGGTGTGGATAAGAAGACCCAATTGTGGTGACAAATAGTTGCTGGGTGTCGAGTAGTGCATGAGTTTGCTGGGTAGTGCTATGTCCATTTGGATATGAGAGAGATAGGGAGAAGGACATCTAAGGTGTTAGAGTGGTGGGGAGGGCGGTCCTACTCATACTCGGCTTTGTTTTTTGTCTTGCCTCTACGCCACCCAAGGAACGGGGATTACTGGCCGTTCTCTTGCCCAATTGAGCCAACCAGGAGGAGGAATGAATACCAGTCAATGCGAAACTTTCATTGTCGTAAGGAATTGATGTAGCTGAATTCAACTTGGCTTCAAGCTGGGCTAGGAACTTCAAACTTTCTCCTTTACCCTGGACTTGTAACTAGTTGATTGATTAGACTTGGCTTACTCTGCTTATTCCTTTTTTCGGTAAGGTTTAACCGAACATACAACTCGTATCGGTAGCGTGCAATACCTATTAGGTCTGGCTTTTCTGGGAATCCGTCTTCATCCTCATTCCCTTTCGGTGGAGGGGAAGCACCTAGCGTTTTTCTATGACGGTGAATGCAACTAGGTTTTTACAGTAGCTAGGGTTGAGGTGTGCTGGCATCTCTCTCCCTTTCTCTCTCTTAAATTCCAAACCTATTTTGATACCATGTAGAAGATAATAGGTAGTGTATTATATGTATTATTGAAGAAAACCCATCTCATTTGTATAGGGGAATATGAGAATGGGGGATGAGTGCGAATATGGAAAGAAATGGTAATACATGAATTAGCAAAGCTGTAATTTCTTAATAAAAGGATATAATGGAATTAATGTAAATATATCCCAACAGACACTTCAACTTATAATTGTATCAAATATTAATCTAACTGAACACACCTAAAAAAAGGGCATGCGTATGGGGTTTTAAGTTTTCTTCCTCTTTCCTTTCCTTTTTGCTGATATACCTCCTGTACAATGTTTGATCAAAGAGTCTTATAATACTTTATTAAATTTCAAAAAGCCATCATTCTTGTACTTATGTGAAGTTTTTTTAAATAAATTAAATAATCTGTATTGTTATTTTTGTATGAATAACAAAAGAATTGAAATAACTTCGTTTTGATTTTTTTTTTAAAGTTAAAATACTATTGATTATATTGTAAAAGATGGCATTTTTAATTAAACTTAGGTCTCTGAGTTTTGCCATTTTATTAAATTATGCTTTTGGAAAATTGTAAACCATTTATTACTATGAAAACTGTGGTTCTTCTTCATGTTTAAAATTTCATATTTATTCTTTTTTCTTGTATCCTTGAAGAGACATTAAAGTCTGTATTTATATTATGCATTGTGAAAATATCACTAGCTAATAGTTTTTCAAAAAAGTCACATCTTTTCAGTAGTTTATGGATAGGGTTCTTGCTCTTTCAATAAAATTCTATTAGAATTATTTTATCCAGTTGAATTGTCAGATTAGTACACCTAAAAAAATTGGGGGTCTAAATTGGTACCAAAAAATAGAAAAGGTTTAAGCGTCAAACTTTTCTATCCGTTGTAGAATAATTGGCATGATTATTTTATTTTCGGAGTCATACTATTGTGTAAGTTATTCTTCTTAGGAGCCTTTTTAAGGAGGATTTCTTTCATGTTATTAGTCAATCATTTCTGTGGTGGATTTCTGGTTACTTTCTTAGCACTCAGTAGATCTACTTAAGTGCTATTTTGATGGTCTTCTTTCATATCCTAGATGGGGCACAATTGCGCAAATCAGTTTGAAGTGTATGCTAGATTTTTTGACATCAAACTTACAACTAAGGCATATAATTGCATCTAGAATTCAAAAGTTGCTTCGAGGCTTGTAATTCAATGCTTGTGCTTTCAATAAATAAATTATAAGAATATTACTAGTTTTAATCTCCACAAGTCTAGAAGTGGATCAACGATCCCTAGTTATGAACTTAAAATACTAATTGGATTTACTTCCAACTTAAGTGAGAACCAAGCTAACTTTCATAAATCAAAGACTTACTCTCAGGAAATCTTTTTCTATTTGTCTTCTGGAAAACAAAATGTCCTCTTGGAATTATAAAATTGACTTTGTGCTGAGTTTCTAAAAGAATCTGCTTATTTATGAATTAATTTATGCTCAACTTCATTATCACATGAAACACTAAAATGCTCTGAGAATTCAAAAAAGGTGATTTTTGTTAGCAAAGGAGTCATGTTCTAAGTATTTGTTTCTATCCTGAGTGATGTTTCTACTGACCACCCTGATGTAAAATCCCTAGGAAAATATGTCTGATGCACATTTAACAACTAATCCTTTTCCTTTAATTCAAGTTTTGAGGACTTAAGTTTCAGCCATTTTATCACTGTAGAAAACCAGTGGAGCTGTTAGCTTTAGTTCATCTGCATTGCTAGCTTCATCTGCTGAAAATATATCAAATTTATAACTGGTCGGAGTGCCTTTGCAAATTGGAACTGCTATTTTGTCAATCTCAAGCATGTCCTTCCTCCTGCTATGTTCAGGAGTTTTGCTTCCACCTATAGCCATCGAGCCTTGCACTCAAATTATTTCAATATTTATCTGCTGCAATTCTTATGAATTTTTCCCTTGGTTAGTGTTGCCGCTGTATCCTGAGGACGTGATATATGGATGACATTGGGTTTTATTTGTTTTGGGTTAAGGTTTATAACAAAATTGTTGACATTTGAATGTAAGCAGCTTTGTTAAAAGTTATTCTTGATTTAATTTGCTGAAAATTAAAAATGAAGAAAGTGAAAGGGAAGAAACTCGGCATTATACCTAGAATCCCAAGGGAATGAATTGAGGGTTTGGTTGCATATTAGAAGCAAAGAAAGCCTAAAATGTCCGTAACTCAAGAATCAAATTTTCGACCATTGAACTTTGGAAGAGCATGACAAAACTTCATGCAAATTCCTTGAAATCTTATAGCTTGTGGGTTGATTTCAATGCCAAATTAGTTTAGACAGTAAAATTAGAGAAACTAGACTTAGCTTGCGGGAATACCTTTTTCTGAAGAACTAATAAACGACAGAAATTTGCATTGCATGTTTCATATTGTCATTCTTTCCCCCTAGTTTTTAACTGTATCTATTATTAGGGTGACTGCTATAGAATTTGTTTGAGGGAAGTTTTGAGTACGTAACATGTGGACTTCACTTTTGCTCTTTCAGTTGTTTGGCATGTGCAGATAACCACACAAAATGTGTGTAATTTGATTGTTCTAAATCAATAGGTGTATCAAAAAATGTTTTATTATCTTTCATTTTAACTTGTAGTACTAATTTTGGGAAATTTTCATTTTCCTTGAACAATAAGTATGTTAGTTTTACCTGGACTACAGTATTGTTTTCATAAGTATCTATCCACATATATATACATATATATTCTTTTTTCTCTGAAATATATTCAATTAAGAAGTTTGTAATCGCATTTGGATTCACTTATTATAGGTTCCTGGGTATACTTTATTGTGCCAAAATCTTCTCCGCCTTGCACCTAGGTATGAAGATAATGTGTCACTCTCATTATCTCAATTACATGGTTAACACCAATATAAGGACAACTTGAGTTTCTTTAATTTTCTATGACTTAGATCATGCAGACCTTCTTTGCCTCTCAATTACTTAGTCATTTTCCCAAATCAGATTAGCAAGCATTCCGGAAGAGGTAAAGCAGGAACTGGAAGACCCTAATAGTAGGTAAGTCATTCATTTCTTCATTAACCGTCCTACCACTCTTTGTTAGTTGGTCTCTAGTTGATTTATTCACCCTGAATTTTAATTCCAAATTCCTGATTTTTAAACACTGCTTGCCAATATCTTGCAACCATATGTTGTTCCTTCTTGTTTATGGGCTTCAACCTTTTGAAAAATGTTGTTTAGTTCGAACTGGGGAAGTATATGTAGGTACAACATTGGATGGAGTCATGGAAAAGAACAGCTTGAATCTGGAAAACCAGGTAACAAATTGGTTCCCTGGTAAAAATGATAAAAGGAAACAAGCAGTCTTTTGTTCTCACACGATCCAATTGTCTGTTCTCATTTCATGATTCATGTATCTGTTTGTGTTACATTTGACTTTTCTATTTGTGTTGCCTTTACTTAACACTCTTTAACCTACACAACGTGGTTTCCATTGGACAGATGTGTTGAAAGGCTCCTTCTATGCCAATCCAGTACTTGACATACCTACGACTGAACCATCACTTGTGAATCGGTAATAACAGCTGCTTCCACTTGCTACCATGTTCATTAGCAGCAAGCAAAGGTCACATGAGTATTGCATGATGGATGGCTAAATGGATTAACAATAGTTGTTCACAATTTGCTGCTATGGTGCAGATTTTACTACCTCTGTTCCTCAGAAATTGTGTGCATTTCTTTTGGTTGTCTGCATATACTCGTTGAATCAAAAAGTGAAAAATTAATTGATTTGATTACCTAATATGCACCTCATTTTTTTTTTTGGTAGGATTATTTATTTGTACATAGAAAAATTAAACTAACTTTAACTTGGAAAGAGAAAATTCTAAACAGACAACAATGCATGCTATTTAATTGCATATCAATCATTTGAGCATATGTGAAAAGTGCATAGATAGAAATAGTAATGCTCAATGAAGCACTTTTAATTTCCTTCATAACACATGGAAGAAAAATACTCTTCTTTTTTTGTGGAAAAAGTTCACCCACAGATGCTTTGGGATGAAGAGAGTTGTTTATTATCTTGTTAACCTGTGATTCAATTTTCCCTCTTGAGATTTGCATCCTTAAGCACGGTACAAGCAGTCTGAGATATTTTTCTTCGTTTCTGCCAATTAGGTATCCTTCTTACTGTGGATCAAATATATGGCCTCGTGATGCTTTGCCAGAACTTGAACTGGGTATGATTCCCTTGGCCCTTGCGGCTTTTCTGAACTCTCATAAGTGCTTTTCATACTTTGGACATAATGGTTCCTCTAGGTTACTGTACTTTGCTCTTCATCAGTTGAATGTGCATTGAGTCTTTAAGTGTAATTTTCTTCTCTTGGGTTATATAACTTTTCTTTTTTCCTCTCCTCTTCAATATATAGCTTTTAAAGCTCTTGGAAAGTTGATTCTGGATGTTGGGTTGCTGTTGGCATATCACTGTGATCGCTATAGTAAGTTCTTTGTCTGAGGATTTAGCTTTCTTTGATATTTTCTTAAATGAATTCTCCATGATCAATTAAATTTTTCTGAGGTCATCGAGCTTTCTGCCACTAAGTATTGGAGATCAATTAGAATTTCTGTCACTATAGGGTGCTCCATGATATGTTTCAAAGGTTGCATGATATATTGATCTTAATTCCAATACGTAACTTTTGATACTAAACTAGGGTCGCTTCAGTATTTCTAGCTTAAAATATGGCACCTCTTGATCATAAATATATGCATGCATGTACCATACACCACATCTATTTCTAGCTCAATGATCTAGCTTTGACATCTATGTTCTTATGCAAAAGGATGTAGGTGAGTTACAACATCAAATCTTCTTACCTAGGAAGTTATAATTATACTTGAGCGCCCTTGTCAAAGTAATTATAAACTTTATTGTGCATCCTTAATTTTCTTACAACGGATCCTTGATAGGCACACATATTTGGAAATGTTTCCAGATTCTGTATCAGATACACTCTGATTTATGTAGGCATTCAACTGTGCTTAATATTTGTCAAACAAATCAAACATCTGACATGCTGCAAAAATGACTAGTTGAATTAAGCTTTTTATTTGTAAGTTAGCGTCCCTATTGCCTGACTTGCTGCTGGTTGGGGAGCCTTTCATTGCCCAAAAGCGTAACTTTTGCCTTTTGGTTTGATGTGTAGTTTCAGTGTTTGATTTATCATATCTAATTTATTGCTTCTTGATTTGGACCTATGTAGCTTCAAACGTGTCCAAAATGCATGAGGCTGTAAGTTTACGAGAAATACTTCTTCGGTCTCGATGTCATAAAGGCCGTCTCCTTTATTATTATCCTGCTCATCAGGGGTACTTTGCTTTCCTTTTCAACTTCTATCACCAAGCATTCTTAGAGGTGTGATATGTCTTTTTAATTATAATTTCACTATAAATCTATATATATGAATTGTGCCCAATATTATGACCGAAATACAAATTTGTTCATCTTTTACGGTTAGGTATGGATAAAGTAAAATATGTCACCTGAACAATCCAATACTTGCACACTATAATTGAAGATGCCTTAACTAACATATTCCAGAATGGAGTAGGAATTGAGTTATGTCAAAAATTTGCACAAATAATTGTATGAGTTGAAGTAATTAACATGTCGACACTGAGCTTATAAAATTAATGGATTTGGTGGCATGTATAAAATTTTGATTGGTAATGGCTTCATAAGTTGGCCCTTTGATTATGCACATTATGCAAAATTAGTATCATGCAGTTTAAGTATGATGATCTTAGAGCCTTTTGAAGCTGTTGAGATAAACACTAGGTCATGAAATTATGGTTGTAAACTATGTTCATTTGTTTAATACTATGCTACAGTAGAATTATAAGGCATATCGCTGAAGAAGAATTAAAGCAGTGTGTTTCCATGAAGCTGCACAAGACTTGTTAAAGAAATGGCCAAAACTCCCAAGTTCCAGAAAAGTAAGGATACATTGCCATCTATTAAAACATTAATTTTAGGCTTTGGCTATAACCTTCTCTACAAGTTGCTAGTTTACAAGCAAATAATATATCAATTCACTTCAAAGGATTCAATAGGTAGATCTAGCTAAATATGACCCGATCATTTTAGCTTTATAATTTATTAAAAGCTAAAATATAGGGCTGTTTACACTTATCTTTCCTTTAAAATAGTTAAATTACCTACTCTTCCTCAAACTTCCATAGTTACAAAGACTCCCTGTTTAAGTTTACAACAAATACCGGATTTCTTCCCTTATTTGAAACTGTTAGTTTAACCAAAATAAAGCATTAGATTTGAAATTTAAAGGAAGTGTAAATGTAATAATTAACTACATGAAATGGGCAAAATGTTTGACAAAGAATTCCAAAAATATAGTAGTTAGATAAAATGTTTAGCCATTTGCGGCCTTCTTTTAACTCTTCTTTATATATGAGACTAAGAATCATTCTTACATTTATGATAGAAAAATGACTTGTTTTAGTATTTCATTATAATTTAGCAAGAGTGAAATATAAAAAAGAATGTGCATTTAAAAAATAATTGGACTTAATTTTCTATATAGAAGTAATTCTGTTTATGTTTTTCCTTTCTTCTCATTTCTTTCTTTTTTCTATATTTACTCTCAATTTCTTTTCTTCTCACCCATCAATTTCTTATCTTCTAGAGACTAGAAGCAGAAAACAAGGGAGTGAAGGAGTGGGTGGTGGCAAGAAGCAAGCAAGAAAGGATGTTGCAGGTATTGGAGGGGAGAGAACAATGGAGAGCAACAGTGAGTTTGCGAGTGAAAAAGGGAGAGAAGGCGGGGATTAAAAATTGGGTAGCAAATGGGAGTGAGATGGAGATTACAATGAGAGGAGAGGGAGAGAGAGAGGAGGGTAGAAGGGGGGTTGGGTGAGGATGTTGAGAGCAACAATGAGAAAAATAGGGAAAAAATGATAAAGAGAGAGAACAAAGGGACGGAATGACGGGATTGCTGGTGTTACAGTTATAAGGAAGGGTGAGGCGGTGATGGTGGTGACAAAGGGTGATGGAGAGCAAGAGGGAGGGAGAGGGAGGAGATAGAGAAAGAGGTGGAGGGAAATGGAAAAGAGTATGGGTATGGGTGAGGAGATGGGGTTTGGGTTTTGGTGAGCTTGTTAGTTTCTTAGAATATTTTATAAGATATTTGACGACTTATGAAATCCCTTTTAAATGTTTAATAAAATGTTAAAGGGATGAATTTATAAGCTCTTGAAATAAGATTTTAAGATTTTATGAACTTTAGTAGAAACTATAGAGTCCCCATCTTTTTATAATATCTTAACGAATTTCTTTAGTTTTGATCATGATAATTATGACATTGCTATTAATATTTTATAATTTTCATGGTCACTTTATCCAAACACAAAGATCTTATTTTTAAAATAAGATTTAGTTTCTAATAAACTCTAATGTCATTTTACAATATGTAGGAATTTATAAATCTTTTAAAAAAGCTTGTTAAATATCCTTAAAAGTTAACTTAAGGTTTCATGGTATTGGATCCTGTTGATCAATAAAAATTGTGATTGTGTCTAATTTCAAGAGTTCAATTCCAATATCCGAACACACGAGAGTTGAATGGTTATTTAATAAATTGATAATTGATTTATTTTCAAAATTTTGTAAGTCAAGGGCAAATTGGTTAACTTTTCTAACTTACAGCAGGGTTTTCAACGGACCAAATTGAAAGAAGAGTTTTTTATAGTTGTGAAAGTGGGGAGAAATTGGTAATTTACGCTATTTAAAAGTGTGGTAAGTGTAATTGACCCTAAAATAAGCCCTTTCCCATCATCACCTTCCATTGCCTCTGTTACCTGTCTAAAGCCATCCACCTGGACACAAGTGGTTGTGGGTGTCAGTTGAGAGTACAGTTGGGGAGTGATAGCACTTACATTGAGTCTCGGGTGGAATGAGCCTGCATTGTCATGCCGTGACTATGGCTGGCGCTAGAGTCTGCTTTATGATGTTGGTGGACTTCTTTATGGTGCTGGCGGAGTGCGAACCTACCGACACTGAATCTTGAACTGCAAGATGGGGTGGGCTAAAGAGCTAGATCTGAGAAAAGGTATGCATATGAATTCTAGTGGGAGTGGTTGAGGTGATGCTAAAATTGGGATTAGGGTGGTTGGTGGTAGTGGCATTGTGCCATGCAGTTGAGAAAGCAGTTGGACACATAATTGTTGCCTATGAATGATCCAGGAGCAGGAAGAGAAATGTTAAATAGAAATAGAAACGAAACACTTTTTTGGTCTGGTTATGGTCTGGATCTGAGCAGTGAATTTTTCTTCTTGTTTTATAGGAAAACAATTAATTATCTCAATAGAAGAAGCTGCAATAGTCACCTTGCACCGCAGCAACTAGATTAGAAACTAATCTGCGAAGGGGATTTTCAATTTGAGTAGGTGTTTTCTTTTCCTTTTCCCAGAAGTGGACAGATACAATTGGTTACTTGCAAAATCATCCCCCAAACCTACCTCCACTTTTCTCAACCCATCTTGGCCCCACCTAAAAGGCCCTTATCCTACTCAAGTGTGATAAGGTAGGAAATAGGAGATAAAATGTAGAAGGTAGGTCAAATGGCTCGCTCTAACTTGTCTCTGATCCACTTTTTTTGACTCATTAATGTTGTCATTCCCATTACTAAACAGATGTCGCCAGCATGGTTTGGAAAGATTATTTTATTTGCAAAAGGAAAAGCAAACTGTGGCTTGAAATCCTCCCATAATCAAATTATCATTGATAAATGACTTTCCTTGCAGCACTTCCATTGAAGATGGTGAGTCTATGTCATCATGGTGTGGATGGCATACAGATCACGGTTCTCTCACCGGTAAGCAAATTTCAGGTCTGAATCATAAGCATGGTTATTTGATTGGATGGTAAACATGCTTCATACTATCCTTATTTCTCCATTAGTTGAGGGTAGCTACCTTCAAATTGATAATCACACACAAAATTATGCACAAGTGTATAAGTTGGGAGAGGATCTTTTTCTTTTATTTCCAATCACACACCTAATCGCTCTCGTTCTCATGTAAGTAAAAAGCTAATGGAATGAAAGTCATTTTTATCACATTGCTACTACTTTATGATATTGAACAAAGTAAGATTCATGGAAATAGAACACTTAAAATGGTAATATATAGTGCTTTTATGCATCTCATTGCCTAATGCGAGATTGATATGTAATAATTTGGTTTGATTTAAGATATTGAATCATATCTTAATTGAACTTCAATTGATGAAGAGCAAACCTTATCATAAATGTATATTAAACCCTTGGATGGTCTTGGTTCACTTTAAACTTTTGAGTATCATTTCTCTAAAGTTGATTCATATGTCGAACATTTACTCAATATCCTTCTTATGCTTGTAAGTTCAATTGGATGATTCAAATTATGAAGACTTTGAAACTCTTAGTTCTTTTTTCTTTTTGAAGAATTTTCTCAAATGTTTTGTGAATATTTTGAATTGTTGATGTTATTGTATAATTAAGAGAGTGTAAGAAATTGGTAGAAGAAAACACATTAGGGAAAGGAGTGGCTGAAAATTCACAATTATTTGTAAAAGCTTGGAATGCGAATATAAATATTAACTAATAGCCATCCATTTAGGTTCTCCCAACTCGAGTGGTGGGGGCTTATTTTCTTTTGATTATCTCATACGTTATCCGAAATATTCTCCTTTTTGTTCTAATTCTCTCTTACCTTGTGCCAAAAAGGTTTCCTTTTATCTCATTCTATGCATGGATATGTCGTATTTTTTCCTATTATACCCCTTTATTGTTTTTGGTATCCTCACCTTGTGCAAAAAGACTTTCCTTATGTTTCATCCTATATAGGTGTAGATATATCCCAAGAGTTCGTTTGCTTTGGATGTGATTATAATTGATATACAAACAAAGTGATATGTTTTAAGCCCATTAGTATAAAATAAGCTGATATTTTGTTTGGTTGACATGATTAATTGTAAATAAATTATAACAAAAAATGTAATTTTACAATTGTAACCTTCTTTTTTATTTAAATTATTTAATTCTTTATTTTATACTTTTATACCTTTTTCTTCTGTTCTTTCGTTTTCCTTTTTTCCTATTTTTTCATTTTCATTCTCCTTCAAACACCATCACCATCCTCCCCTTTCTTTCATTTCTTCTTGTTTTTTTTGTCTCTTCTTCTTTCCCTCTTTTGCCCTCTCTAATTTCCTCCTCCTAATTCTTTCCTTATTCTTCTTTTCTCATCTCCTTTGTCTTCCACCTCTTTTTTTTCCAATAAATATCATCACAATTGCCTGCCTTTTGCCGCCACCAATGCGATCTCTAGATAAGAAAATCACCTCGATGGTTCCACATTTTATCATATCTAATTATTGCATCTTCTTCTTTCGTTTTTTTTAACCCTTTTTTTGGGTTTTCTTCTCTATTCCTCTTTCCCATTATTTCGTCTTCTTTAGATAATTATAGGGGTGCTCAAGCCAGCAAACTTCATCCACCACATCCGCTCAGTTCCTCTTTTTTCTCATCTCTCTTCTACTTTTTCCATCATGTGTTGTCCTACTTTCGTATTTCCACCGGCGCCAACGATTGTTTTCATTTTCTTTTGTTGTTATCTGGGTTTGATTGTTCTCGATTGTTTTGTTTTGATCGTTTGCTTGTGCTGTTGTTCTTTTGGGTTTGATTTGAGTTACCTGTGCTGGGAAAATAAAAATTTGATCAAGGATAATTTGGTCTTTTGAGATCCTATCTAGCCTAAGGAAAAGGTATCTGGCCTACCCTCACTTGATCTGTATTCCAATTCCAAGATTATATTGGGCCCATTATTTATCACGGGCTTTAATCAAAGCAAGCACACAATAAATTACATGTGATTGTGCATCTATCATGCCCAATCAATGCTGGTAAACGGGGCCTAAGTTGCATAAAGTGGATTGGGAGTGTGTGCTTGAGAGTGGCCAAATATATATTTAGAAGTGGGAGTGCCTTTTAAAATAAAAAATCCATAAATATTTTATACATGTATATGATATATTTCTATGAAATACAATAAATAAAAAAAAACCACAAAACATAATTTCATTGGATACTGAACTTGATTACATAAATTCAATATCTATAATTAAGGGAGCCAAGGGGCTTAAGGTTATCTCATACCAAAAATCCAACAAAAGGGGAAGAGGTTTTAAAGGTTTTGATTTCTGAAATCTAAGGTGGGATTGTTTCTTCTACAATGGCCATTCTCATTTTCACACTATTCTAAAACAAGAAAACAATTTTGTTTAAGCTCATTTTTGGGTAAAAATATAATTTTTTCTCATTCTCATACCTATAACTATCATTTCTAATCCTAAAATACTTACTAACTTAAAAATTGACTAAACCCGTTAACTAATTAAATCATAATTTGTTTTTCCATCATCCTAATATAATGAGTCTCACACTACATTTAATAATAATTTCTGTTCTAACATAATTTACTAACTAATTAAATAATAACTTTTCTGAATATTTCTAAGACAATGGACCCTACACTAAATTAAATGATAATTTCTTATTCCAAGCTTATTTAGTTGATAAGACATAAAGAAATTAAATAATAATATTATATTAAAATGTTTAATATTATTACATTAAAACATCATTTACAATCTATTTTTTTTCAAAATCTTCACACTAAGCCAATAATATTCTGATTCTCACTCTCAAAATGACACAAAATAAAAATACATTACCAATCATTCCAAAACAGAAAATGATAAAGAAAATACTCTCATTTTGGGCCTAAGAACTTCCTATTTCTTAATGCTATTCAAATTGGGGGTGCGGGAATATTTTTTTGTTTTTATATTTATTATTAAATGTAATGTAATAGAACTTAAACACCCATTACTTTAACTAGAAAAAAGAATAAAAAGGTAGGGTAAAATTTGGTGTGGTTTAGTAGTGTAAAGTGCGATCCTTGAACAAACTTAGAAACAAAGAGCGGTTTTAAAAATTTTATATTGAGATTTATTAAGTTTTAAATTTTCTCCTACAAAAAGGAAGTTTGTGAATTAAAAAATTTTAAGTCACTTTGGAGTGGCACTGTCACTCTTAATTTGCTAGGTTGCGGTTGAATCTCAAGGGCAATGGAAAAGGAGAATTATGTGACTTGGGACATGCCTTATATTTTCCAATTAAGTTTAAACTTGATTGATCTAATTAGTTAACTATTTTGACTTTTGAATTGAAACTGTCTAATTAGTTGATATATCAATTAATTAATTATCCTATTCTGCTTGCCTTAGTTTTATCAGAGTAATTAATTTATCCCATTAATTAATTGATTTAACTTTTAAATTAGTTAATTGTCAATAAATTAATTAATTTATCAATTCAAGTATTGGGATTTTATTCTTGTAGATTGAAATAGACTTATTTGATGTTGTAAGCAACACATTAGGTTCACAAATAAGTTAGGAGTAGATCCATTTGTGCTGTAATTAGTCAATAAATGCTGAATTAATTAAATTCTAAGGTGGTGATTGGTATGCAGGAATGGAATTAGGTGAGAATGTAATGATATTAGAAATAGAATGAATTTGGGAAATGAATGATACTGGTATAGTTCATCCTATGATTGGTATGTACAAGAATGATTCTTTTCTTAATTCCATTCTAATGATTGGTAAATAGGAATGACTAGTAGAAATGTAATATTTTTTTAAATGACCAAATTACCCTTTTATAAAAAAAAATTAAAATAAAAGTATTTATTAGTAAAATATTTTTTTTATATATTACTGTAAATATATATTTTTTTGTGTAAGTCTATAATTATACAATTTTAATATTATTTTTAATAATATTCGAATTACATAAGTAAATATATGCATTCTATATGTTATCAACAAGTTGTATATGTTTACACAAAAAATTATATACACAATTTGTTTAAAATTATTATTGTTATAATTATAATTTAGCAAGCTCTTTTGAATTTTTTGATAAAATGTAATTCAAAAAATTGTAAAATACTTTCTAACTAAAGTGCTTAACTTTTTTGTGATAAGGAAACGATTTATTGTACATATTTGTAAGTTGAATTTGCGGAGCTGTTGATAGGATGGACAACTCTTCATTTATTAGATTTGTATATATTTTATCATTCGAAGATATGCAGATGTAAATAATATTTTAAAATATATATATATTTCATTAGCATGGATCAAATCAATGATACTTCTACCTTTTTATATTATTTATTATTTATATTTTTATAATAATTTATAATAATTTAATAATTTTTATAATATCACTAAAAAATATATGAATAAAATATATAATTAAAAAATACATAGCAGTCAAATAAGTTGGAATATAATATCAAATGTTTACAAAGTGAAGATTTTTTTCTTAAATATAAAAGTATTTTATTAAATTTTTGAGTGATGTAGGTTCATTCTCGATGGATTGGGAATGGGAAAACTTATGTCGGAGGAAGGGAATGGCTAAATCCATCCTTTTGGGAATTGGGATTCCGACGGGAATGGGCATTCCTATTTTTAAATTATACCAATTATGGGTTTAGCAATGGACTTAGGAATGCCCCTTTTATTCCCGTTAAGGGTGAGCAAAATTATCCATTAACCAAAAAAAATCGATTAACCGACTAAACTGAAACCGAATTCACCGAACTGAAATTGAATTCACCAAACTGTTTTGTCTAATTATATTTTGGTTTGGTTAACGGTTAACTTTTTTTAAGTTTTCGGTTTTTGGTGCGGTGCTGTGAATTAACCGAAAAAAAAAAACTTCAATATTTAACTTCAGAATAATTGCACTTCATCTGTAGGTTTGTGGTCCAGCACATACATCTACAATTTATGATGGAAACATTGCATTTTGATTGCTTAACTAATTTCAAGATTTATGGTTTTAATTATATGTTGTCATCAATAATATATTTCAATACGATAACAAATGAAATTAAGGCACATTTTGGACTTATTCTATTGTATATGGAAACTCTTAAATAGTACAATGCAACTAGACAAGCCCTTGTTTAGCTTACAAAATGAAAGGAAGGTAATGATGCCAGAAAGCAAAAGAAAAAAAAAAAAAAAAAAAGAACATTCAATTGGTGAATTAACTGAACCAAACCGAGATTTTTCGGTTAATTCTTCCAGTTAACTGAAAATTTTTGTGCGATAAATGGTTATAAATTTTCATTCAATTCGGTAAATTAACCGAGCGGTTTGGTTGGTAAATTTTACCAAACCAACCGATGCTCATCCCTAAATTTCTTGTCTTATTCCTGCATACCAATCATACCATAATTAATAATCTAAAATGAATTTGATCAATTCTAGACTATCGGGGGTTAATATCTAGCAATAAGCCATCAAAACCTAGACATAAGTGAATCCTAAAACTTACCCTTTCAATGATAATTACCATTCAAGTAATGTCCTTCTGTTAATTTGATCTTTGAATAGATTAACGACTTGGAGCTATTAATCGAAGTCCCCAATGATGTATTCACTATGTACCCATTTCCTATTATATTGACTTTAATTGATGAAATTAGGGAATTTTCTTAAATGTTATCCCACCTTTACCAAAGACTCTACAATCAAATACTGTAGAAAAAATATTTTTTAATCTTAATGAGGGATGGATCCTTTATTAATATTCACAAACTTTCATATATGAATGAGTTGCATGCAAAATGAACCATTTGTCATTCTTTGGAGCACAAATCATGGTATAGCTACCCATCTCAAGATTATTGTGGTAGCTTAAATTTAAATATTAGTCCCTGCATTAACTTAGAAATTCCTTATTTGACATTAGCTATTTCCCATTAGTAACTTTTGACGAGATTGTTTAGTGAACTTATTTTCCACAAAACATACGAATATATGCACTAAAACGGTATCCCAATGAATCACCAACTTTATTATGCATCATATCAACAAGTTTATTTGATCGTTGATGCACTATTTCAATGATAGTAGGACTCAAACTAATTTAGCATAAAGACTCGGGGACATATTTCATGATTAATTTCTGCAACCATGTCCCATGAATATATATGACCTAAGATTTCATTTAAAGGTAAAAATAACTTATTCACGAACAAACACCCACATAGATGCAATATTGTCAAAATATTCATGAAAAGATATCTCCTTTAGTAGCATGCATTACGTGTGAAAATCTATTTGAGTTATTGATGCAACATGTCAATAATACAACCATTTGGAACTAGTTTAAGATCAAAGCTTTAGGAATATATTATGATTGCCATCTCCATACACAATCATGTCCCCTCTCTATGTATGATCTAAGAACTTTGTCTAAAGGTAATTATAAATACATAAAGATGTAAAAATTACCTTTATTGATATTGAATTGTATAAGACTGTAGATACATGGGTACTTAAACTGCTAATCTAATTTAGTTTGTTGGGCACTACAGTAAAAAGAAGATGATGCAATTTTAGATATCATGACTTGTTACAAGCATACCAATACATTTAGGGCTTAGTCATTCACCGTATGCTCATGCAACAAATTTCTTATTTGTTTCATATCATTATGTGGGGCATCCTAATGATAACACATGTTTATGCCATCCAAGCTTTCGATACTTTATCCTCAAATTTCTGCATTATCTAGTGTTTGGTTGAATGTTAAACTTGCTCAAATCATTAGAATAAAGCTTTCAGTAAACTGATTAATGTTCAGATTTTTAGAAACATTCTTGCTGTTAAATCAAATCAATGGAGGACTATATGTTCCAAGCTGAAATTTGGTTCATTAAATGTAATAACTTTTGATGGTACTACGTTGGTTGTCAGGTAATAGCGAGCAAGGAAATATGAACCAACAATAAATGTGTGAATCAAGCATAAGCATGAAACTTGGGTATATAATCTAATAGAAAATCTGATTTAGTGGTTATAAAGATTGAAAAATCTAGATAAATTGCTCTATCAAATTAATCCTTTCAGATTTTTAGGTTTGTTGGATTCATGTCCCCTCAACATTTTCATGTCTTCACTATGAAATGTATTTGCTTTTTTTCATTTCCCGAGATTGTTATCTGAAGACATCTTCAAAAAATTTTCAACTGTATTTTCAAAGCCTGCACTAGTAAGGCTCCGTTGTATTCTCATTGATATATTTTTCAATTTTCAACATGAAATGTCAAATTGTGTAATCTCATTTGGTTTTTCTTTGTAAGTCAAGAATCTAAAAGCATCCTCATTTTCTGCACAAATATCATGACAATCTTATCTCCTTGTTTTCATTAAACATTCCCAGAGAATGTTTTCCAGATGTGCATCCGGAACAGCCATTTTTTCTTTGAAAGTGATTTATTTGTTCTTAGTTTTAGGGTGTTTGAAAGTGATTTTAGGTGCTACCATCCACAGGAGCTTTCATTTTTAAGAAACAAGAACATTGACCTCTATTATGTTACAATTTCAAGTACCACAGTGTCCAGACATCATAGCACAGGTGATCTGTGGAATGACAACCTCGAGGTCACAATTTTACTTTTCTTTTCTTTTCTTTTCTATTTTTTGGTTGGGTGGGAGGTCTCGTTGATGATTTCACAACTAAAGAAGTGTTTATGGACTTGTTTTGTCTTTGCCCATGGATCTAGCATTCTGCTTATTTATTATAAGATCCAAATTGACAATCACGACCAGCATAGCTGTTCTCATAAACTTGATGCAGACTAAGTTTTAACTTGATGTTGTATACTGCAAGAAAGCGTTTTGGCATGCTAATGATTCTTATTTGGCTAGTTAGTTCCCATATGAATATATATTAGTAGAATAAGTGGCAAAAACAGATGCAAAGTGGAATTTCATTTTTATATGCATGTGATGAAATCTGAAAAATGGATGAAGTTGAATTTCCAGACTTCTAAGAATATGATGGCTGTACTCAGAACCTCTTGTTTCATAAAAGCATATGCAAATTACGTGATCATGGTTACTTTTATGCTCTTTTGGCTGCAAAAGAAGGCAATAAATTGTTCGTATAAGTTCAATGCATCTCTCTGTGGTTTGTTGAGGTGTAGCAAGACTTACTGTTACTAGAGGACCTATTACTTAAGATGTTTTTATTTTCTTTTTTTCTTTTTTCTTTTTTATTTATTTATATATATATTTCTGTCTTGTGATTATTAATGCTAGAGTCTAACTTGTAGGTCTTACTTGTGGCGTGTTTACAAGAGATGCTGTGGAATTAACTTGCCCTGATGCTGCTGCTGGTCTTTATGTAAAGACCCGTTCGGGTCAAATTGTGAAAGTATGGATCCTTCCACTCATGATCATAGTAGTGTAAAAGGTTTGTGGGTGTTTTGCATACTAAATGGTCAAAATGTACTATGCCTGGTTGACAGTTGTTAATCATTGTTCAAGTGAATATATTGAATTATGTTGAAATATAAATCTCACAAGGGGTATGAAACAGAGAACTAGGCATGTAAGAGATAATATGATGAAGGAAGAACCTGGTTGAAGAGTATTAGGTTTAAATATCAATCCCCAAGCTTTTGTCTGTAAATCAAATCAGGAAACGCATTTTCAGACTGCTAGCAGTTATCGCTTTCATTCAGTTTATCATGTTTCTCTTTTACTTCTGTGTGGCTCATTTCCAGCGCCCCCCCTCCCCCAACACACGCACATGCACGTGTTTGGGTTATATTTCCTCTTGGAAGAACTATAATATGCAAATTTCGTGACAGAAAGTTGTGAATTTACTGCAAACTCTGTCATTTTGCACCAAATTGATGTGACCCTATTTGCCTTAGTATTTCCGTAAACAGGTTATGTTTCATTTTGTGTGAGGACAGAGCTTAATGCTTAAGCTATGTGTTATTTTGAACCAAAGTTGCAATGCCTTGAAATTTT
>JACGDI010001568.1:52550-79230 GCA_014898725.1 Jacaranda copaia | reverse complement strand
CCCCCCCACACTTCTTCTGCAAGAAATAAGTAATTAATAATGCCTGCTTTTTCCCTTGATTCCCTATGCATTATTATTGATAAGTGTTTCAAATATTATTCTGTATTCTTTGCCCATTCTGGTAAGGTGTTATGAGGGGAAGATGTTATTTGGTGAGGTGGGTAGATATTTCATACTTACATATTCTCTTACTCGAATAAAAGAAATGGTGGGCAACACGGGAATGGATGCATATGCATGAAAAAAATTGATGATATTAAAATAGAAAATGAAATACGTAATGAAACAGAAGATCCAAAATGTAAAGTTTCAGTTTGGATCCTATATATATCCTATTCTATGTTCCAATTTTTATTTTATTTTATGGCTATATGTCAAGTATATAAAATATCTTTTTATATATAAAAAATAATTGATTGACATATATACATTTGACATATACTCATCAATTCAAATTGCAGATGAAGTATGAAATGGAACAAAAGATCTAAAATGTTGAAATTAAGGATTGTTTGCATTGTAGAACTTGAATTATTTAAGGTAACAATTTAGGATTTTAATTAAAAAAACTAGCTTTTAACCCTGGCGTTGCACCAAGCAATAATTTTAAATTTTATTATACTTAATTAAATTATGATTTAGATATTAATTTTTCTTATAAATATTGAAATACCTCAATTCTTTATTTTTAATTTTTTAAATATTATTAATGAAAATAAATTCTATCTTTAAATAACTTGTTCCAACTATTACTAAAAGTAAACTATTAGAACATATTTTTAGTAAAATCGGATATTGATCCAATTATTTCTCAAAACTCCGACTTAAGTTGTTACCATGTCAATTGATAATAGTTTCAAAATTTTAATTTTGATAATATCTAATCTAATCATAAAAGATAATCTATAGGTTTCCATCAAAACATCAAACCAACAAAATAATAAAAATACACAAACGACAGACTAAAGTAAATTCATAACACAAAAAGAGGTAACAAGATCAACCAATGAGAAAAATTTATGCAGTTAGTAGAAATAAAATAACTTATCACACAATTGAGACTCAAAATTTTCTTTATAAATTAACCTGTGTAATAAATATAAAAATTTATAAAATTAGAAAACTACATGTAAATTATAAAATAAAAAATCAATATAACAATAGGCATAAAGCAAAACAAACATCTACTGCCTGTCTATTCCTCAAACACTTTTTTCCATATTTGAGGTAGGACAATCTCCGAGACTTTTACCTCAATAATGAAAAGCAAATAAATTCATTTTAAGAGAATAAAATCAAACAAAAAAAATATAAGAAAAAAATAACTTTTATGGGTCCTCTAAATAATTATTATTAAGTTGCACAAAAAATTACTTTTCAAATTTCATAATTATATAAATTAATGAAATATTCTTAGAATATCAAACTAATAAACTAATAAAAAAAATAAATAAATCATGGGTTAAAATCATAATATGAAAAAAAATTTGACCAAAAACAAAAAATAAATATAAAATTTTAATTTACCATAAAATTGAGACTTTCAATTCCTTTCATAAATTAACCTAGTTCATAAACATAAAAATTTATTAATATTAGTAAATCATATAAAAATTACAAAATACATGCAAAGACAAAACTAAACAAAAAGCAAACCAAAAAAAAAAAAAGAATTTAACTCACCAAGCAAAATGATAATATAGAGGTGAAGATAAAAGAAAAAAATATTTTTGTAACTTTACATATTAGTGTATTGCATGTTTGACTATTTTTAGTATGTATTACTTATAGGGATTATGAGTTTAAATTAAGGAACTTAACGTAATTAAAATATCAATTTATGGTATAAAATATAATTTAGGAAATATTAAATTAAGGTAAAATTTTTGAACTAAGTATAGAGAGGCAATAATGGCTGATTAAAAAAATATCATTTTTTGAACTAAATTATGGAATATCAATTATTCTTAGATATTAAACAAATAGCAGTTTATTAAAGGAAATTTTTTAAAATTTTAAAGCACCCGTCTACCTAAACTATTCAATTGACAGGGGTGAGTGATATTTGCTATACATTTGTTCAAAATTCGGAAGTTATAAGTTGATTGAAATGGAAAGATTTGAATGCTTTAATGCTTGGTATTTTTTATTTTTTTTTTGGATTATTCTCTTTTTGTGGATTGATTGAATTGCCTTTCATGGGTCCTATTCATACAAATAGAACAATTATATTTAAGACATGAGTAAAAGAAAGATTTTAAAATTTCTTAATATATACAATTTTGAAATTATAATTGAAGGAATAAAAGTATAAATACTAAACATATAAAAAGTTATATTAACAATTTTTGAAAAGATCAATTGAAAACAAATTTTATTAAATAAAAATTGTATGTTTGGTATAAATATATCAATATTCATTATGTAAAGCTTCTTGTCAATATATTTCCATATATAATGAAGAAGTAACAAAAATTATATATAAATATTGGGAGTTACAAAAATTAATATAGACATTTATATATATATATATATTATATGAAAATATATTGACATGAAGAAAAGAGAAACATAAAAATATGTGAATACATATAATAAGAAGTTATATATGTTATTTATGGAAATGTTTGACAAGACAAAAATATATAAAACTAACTCATACACATCATTGTCAAATAATAAAGATACTTAAAATAGATTTGAATATTATTGTACTTTATATAGATTAGGTGCACGGTCAAGATAATAGTTGTCAGAAAATTCGAAAGTTGCCAAACCTAGTATGTGGAAAATTTGCGGCTGATGTGGCTATTTCTAGCAAAACCAATCCCACAGGAACACAAGTACTTGGCGCAAAAATTGACATATAATATTAGCATTCAGGGTTTTAATTAGCTGAGGTGATAATTTAAAGTAAAATTTCCAATCAATATAACAGTCCCCAGAAAATCCTCTTAACTGCTTAAGGTATTGATCTATACAACAAAATGTAACCTAAATGTTTGGGCAATGGCGTATAAAGAGTTAGAAGATATTTAGGAAGGGTTCTGACTGTTTTAAAGCAAGATCTAGAGATTGTATAAGATTTGGATACACATTCATGTTTGATAAATAAAAAGTCCTAATTCAAGCCGAACAAAATTTTCCTCATTCAAATTACAGATTGTGTATTAAATTAAACAAATACACTACAAATTGACTTATGGGGCCTGTCTTGTCTTTTAAAAATGCTTTATCGAGGGCAACATATAAGATAGAATTCAACCCAAGACTTATATATTCATGGTATCAAAATACTATACAAATCAATTTATTCTTAGTATCAGTGTGAGCCATGAGATTTATAATCAATAATTCCTACAGTTTCATAATTGATGGCTAAGCCTTCCTCTCCTTCTCGTACAAAACAATTGACAGTTTTAATGGGATGCAATATTAAGATGTGGAGTGGAGAGAGTATCTCACCATAATATATAAATAAAAAGCACTAGAAAGCCACCCATCATGGGTTTTTAAGATTAGGTCTACACCAGATATCATACCAAGTGTGCTAAGAAAAGGGCCTTAATGATATTGGGTAATAATAATGGGCATTATGCATCATGTCTCATTAATCATATTAATTTAACTTATTTTTATTTTATTAAAAAAATTCAATTAATAGAAGTCCATATCTTTGAGTAAAATTCCAACATTCTCTCACCTGGAAAAATATTAATTATAATTTTAAAATAAAACAAAAAGTAGAGTTTGAGAAAATGACTCTTGGGCTAAATTGCAAAAAGATTTTGACTGTGGCCACTATTTTTAAAAAAATATGGCAATGAGACAAAACTACCAACATAATTTGGTCCAATAAAAATTACTAATATTGGATTATGGTGGTGATTGCTTCTTTCATCAACACTAGACCTTCCATGATTACATATATTTGCAACTCTACCGACATGGATTTAGAGATGATGCTGTAGCCATAAATACATCCAAATATAACCCAAATATGTCCGCTATTTCTTTGTTAGTCCTCCAATTTCTTATAATTTGGATTTCTAGAACTACTACAAAAAGTTACTGATATTCTAACAGAAAATTTCCCACGGAAATTTTCGACCAAATTGCTGTGGATTTCCAATGGCGTAGACAGACGTTGAAAATCTGCCTAAAAGGTCACGAAAAAATTGGAGAAATTTGGCGCCATTTCCGTGCCAAATTTTCTAACATAATATTGTTTTTTTATGAAAATTCCGTTGAAAAAAGTTTTTGACAAAATTTTCATCGAAATTTAAAAACTTATTTAATTAAATTATTGAGCTACCAGCGAAATTTTTTGATGGCTTTCTGTTGGAAAATTTAAAAATTTATTTCATCAAATCCTCTTTCTTATCTTTTCTTTTCTTCTTTCTTATTTTCTCTCCTCTTCTCTTGCTCCCACCGTTTTTTGTGGTTTAATTTAAACTTATTATTCATGATTTGAAGTTTAGGGTGTTATATATATGTATTTGTATGTATGTGTGTATTTGTATGCATGTATTTATTTTGTTTGAAACTTAATAATGTTTTCAATATAAATTATGTCAAGGTTTCGTTTATGGATGAGATTAGTTTGTTGATGTTTTATATTTATGCATTTATAAATATTGAAAACGATTGAGACATTAAGGTTTAAAGTTTTAATTTTGTAAAAATTATACACTAACTTAGGGTTTACATTTGTTTTTATAGTTTTGATTCATTAATACGTGTTGTGTGTGTGAAATGTTGATATTAGGATTTCATTTGTTTAATTTAGATATTATTAAATTTGTGTTACACGTTCAATTTGTTTACTTTAGTGTCTATTCAATTTAGGATTTAATTATTAAATTTATGTACTTTAATGTCAATTTAGGATTTAATTGACTATTTTATACTAATTTCAAATTTTATCAGTTATTGTATCCTAGTTAAATTATGTGTGTTAGTTATCACGGAATTTTGAAAGTAGGATATAATACATGTGTAATTGTGTGTCATTATTTTTTCATTCTTAGAATATTTCATTGAATTAATTTGTAACTATTCTTTTTTAATTCTAATATACAGGTTTAGTTGTTGATATCCAACACTTTTGCGTTCGTTCCTTTAGTTGTTTATATTTTGCATATTTTGATAAGGGAAGTGCGCCTTTTCTTTTATGTATATAGATTAGTCTGATGCAAATTTTTTGACTTTTGAATAGTAAGCATATGCTAAGTATAAAATCTAGAACATGTGGTTTAGATTGGAAGATGGGCTTTGCAGGAAGGGTGGAGCCTTCCCATTTATTACTGTTGGATTATTGTTTGCTTGCATGTGCATGGAGTAAAAATGTGTTGTAATATTGAATAGTTTATTTATAATGTTCTATGATATATGTTTTTATGAATATGCCTAGATATATCTGAGTAGTGATGAAATACTCGAATATTTCATTTTTAGTTATAATATAAAATCATGCAATCCTTTTTATAATTTTAAAAACACCCTACTTATTATGACAAAAAATTATGCATAATTAATACGTCATACGTTAACACACAATTAATATTAGTAACATAATTTTTCTAATTATGTAGATGGATAGTACTCCTCCAGATAGACTTTGGATATACAATAGGTTATATATCCTAGTTATGTTGGAATTAAGTAGAAAATTTTGGATGGGGTTGAGGAATTTATCAATAATGCATGCAATTTGTCTTAGTTTATGAGAGATGGGAACATTAAATTACCTTGCAAATGATGTAAAATGAAATGTTGATTATTAAAATTCGATGAAGTTAAGGTGCACCTGTACTAGGTGGGGTTTTGGGAAAATTACTATTACTGGACATACTATGGAGAGTTAGATCCTTACATGCAAACAAATAATTATACTTTTGATTACACACATCAACTGGTGGACAACATGATCAATATCCTAGTAATTTGCATAGATAAATGCAAATGGTATACAATGCAACAAGCATTAATTGGGGGTACGAGGGTGCACCATTTCAATCAGATAGTGGTGAAGAACCCAATGAAGATACTTAAAGATTTTATAACCTGCTATCTAAGTCCAATCATCTACTTGGGATGGATGTGAAATGCACTCTTCTTTATCCATCGCAGTGAGAATGTTTAGCATTAAGAGCGACTACAATCTATCTCATAAAGCTATGAATGATGTGCTACAATTAATGACTAAGGTCACACCACAAGAGAATGGTGTACATAGTAATTACTATAGGGCACGAAAACTAGTTAGTAGGCTCAACTTGGTGGCCAAAAAAAATAATTATTGTGTTAATGAATGCATGTTGTATTACAAAGAAAATTCAGTCACAATCAATGTAAGTTTTATAGAGCACCTAGGCATAAACATTGGATTCGACAAGAGGTAAAGAAGGCTCCAAGATATGTCAGTGAAAAGAATGCACTATTTACCTTTGAATTTTGGGTTGCAGAGGTTATATGCATCGATGAATTCAACACCTCATATGAGATGGCATTACAAAAGCCATTGAGTAGATGGTATCATGTGTCATCTATAAGATGAGAATGCTTGGGAATAGTTTGATCTAACATATACTAAATTTGCAAGTGATCGAGAAATGTGAGATTTGGTTTGTATGCTAATGGATTTACTCCTTTCACTCAATATGCATCACTGTATTCATGTCGGCCTATCATAGTGACACCATATAATATGCCTCTTGGAATGTGTATGACATTCTTATATATATATATATATTTTACATGCATTATTCCTGAGCTAAGAAATCTAAAAGCCATGATAGATGACTACTTGCAATTTTTAATTGATGAATTGAACGAGCTTTGAACATTAGGTGCTCTCACTTATGACACCGACAATGAGAAAAATTTTATCATGAAAGCTACTTTGTTGTGAACAATAACTAATTTTCTAGTTTGTGGTATGTTGTGTAGGTGGATGACAATAGGTAGATTGACTTGCCCTTACTGTATGGAACATTCTAAAGTATGCTCTCTAGAAAATGACTGAAAGAACTATTGGTTTGACTACCACCAACAGTTCTTAGACCACCAATTTAGGAGAAACACTACCAGTTTCATAAAGAATCGGGTTGAGGAAGATCTTCCTTCTCTCTTATTGATTGGAGAATAATTATAGGATTTGGTATGAGGTTTGCCTAAGGTTGCAAAATATGGTAGTGTTTTTAGAATCCTTGGGTATAGTGTGTGGAAAAATTGGACCAAGCAGAGTATATTTTGAAAACTGCCTTATCAAAATATAATTTGAATATGATGCACATAGACAAGAATGTATTTGACAATATCTTTAACATTGTTTGGACAACGAGAGAAAAACTAAAGACAATGTTAAAGCTCACTTGGACTTGAATGAGTACTGTAAGAAGTGTGAGCTCGAGTTAATTCTACATGGAAACAGCTAGTAGGGCACACCTAAAGCTAAGTATGTCTTTACACCCGAACAAAGAAAAACTATGTGTGAATGGGTGAAGTCATTATGAAAGCCTGATGGATATTCTTCTAATCTAGTTAGGCATGTCAACACGTATGAACACAACATCTATGGACTAAAGAGCTATGATTGTCATGTCTTCATGGAACAATTGCTACTAATTGCATTTGGAGAATTGCCAAACCATATATGGAAGGCTTTGGCCAATCTTAGTAAGTTTTTTAGGGATTGATGCTTTAAGACTTTAAGGCATGATAACTTAAATAGATGGAGAAAAATATTCCTATAATTCAGTGCAAGTTAAAAGTATTTTTCCTCCAGTATTTTTTGATTGCATGGAGTATCTATCGATCTATTTAATAAAGAAGGTAAGAAAAGGAGGGCCAGTATAATATCAGTGGCTGTATCTATTTTGAATGTAAAAATATTGTTCTTATTTAGAGTTTAAATTATTGAAATTATTTAATACTATTAATATATAACTCTAAAGTATTATTTATATTACACATAGGGAGCTTGGCAAATTCAAAAAAATTGTGAAGTAAAAGGAATAAGCAGAGGGTCTATCTATGAGGCATTTGTTTGTAGAGAGATGTTCAACTTTTGCTCCTACTACTTTCAATTGCATGCGTGTTCCTTAAGGACAAGAGTAGTTTGAAATGATGATGGTGAAAATGATTATTCTCCACTTACTTTGTTTGTTTTTAACCATTCTAGTCGTACCTTTGGTGCCTGCATGACTAGATTTTTAAGTAATGTCGAGCTTAAGCTCTGCAACACTACATAAGTTGCTCAATTGTGAAGAAGTCAAGTAATATCTTGAGTAAGTCATTCAATTAATTAGCATTAATTTCAATTTTCTTTGAGCTAGGTACTTTTTTTGTTTCTAATATGTTCTGAAATATGATGATGTAGTTGTTTTATGGAATACTGTGGCATCGGTGATACAAATGTCAATGCAAGGATTAAAAATGAATTTGTCTATTGATTTAAGTCATATGTGAGTCTATTTATATTAACTTAATTATGCATGACCTAAGCAATGATAGATTGTTAAAAAATTTCAATAAAAACTAACACTTTATGTGATGAATGATAGATTCATGACCTAAGCAATGGCATGACAAATCTGTACGTGCATGACTTGGTTTGGGGCCTTAGCAGATAGGTTAGGACATGACCCAAATACTTTGTAAATGTATTTAAGTTCCACATAGATGTATGGAGTCATAGGAAAAAATAATGAATAGTATTGTGTGGGTGAAATGAGTTAATGAGGTTGGTGGTGGGATGATTATTATGGGATATTGAAGGAGGTGGTTGAGTTAGAATACCCAGGAAAACCTAGAAAGAAGGTGGGTTTGTTCCATTATGAGTGGTTCGATCCTACTCCTATAAGAGGAACTCGTATAGTGCATTTAGAGTATAATATTGTTGAAGTTAGGGAAAGGGGTAGGTGTAGACAACATGACCCATTCATAATTGTCCAACAAGTGCATCAAATTTATTGTTCTATATCCTAAAAGAATTAGAAATAAGGTCAATTAGTTAGCTGTTATAAAAACGACTGCTAGAGGTCAACTTGAAATTGAAGATTGATTAGGAGTTGTTTGTCAGAACGATACTCCATCGCATGTTGATGTAGTTAATTCATATGGTTTAATAGAGAACTTAATAGTCATAATCATCCTTTAAAAGATGTTTATTGATCGAATGCAAAATATATAGATGGCATCATTTGTGATGACGACAAAGAACGTATAGGGTTTAGTGATGACAAAGATGAATTTGATGATGAGACTAATGAATCCGAATATTTTGTCGAAGATCAATTATATTAGCGGCATGTCATATTTGTTTGAATTTGTTTATTTTTTTTAGTTATTTTTATGCATTACAGATATATAGTTAATTAATTTGTCAGGTTGGTGTTATTATCCATATATATATATATATTGAATTTTGAAATATATATTTGTTTATTATTTATAGATGGCAGATCAGTTATGCATCCACCTCCCCACACCAGCATACTAGTCAAGTATTCACCTCCCTCCACCCCATTGGCTAGTAGATAAAATGCATTTTTTTTTTATATATTATTGTAATGAAGATTTATTATTACTCAAGATCCATATTTATAAAATTAATTTTTTAAATTACAATTTTTATTTTTTCGTAAATGTATTGTTTTGTAGTTTTACATATTTTAGATATAGAATGTATCAATAGGTTTTAAAAATTCAAAAAAATTATTTTAAAAAACAATTTACATTTTGGATAGAATTTTGATGAAATCCCATAGGAATTTTGAAATAAGTTTTTTTAAAAAGTACTTTTTGGACGGATAACCGATCAATTCCATTGAAAACTGAAAAAAAATGTTATAATGAAATTCATTTTTTGATGGAAACTCCATAGAATTTTGTCATTAAAATAAAAAAATTAATTTAAAATATTGAAAAATAGTCAGGAAAGTTAACAGAAGTCCGTTGAAAATATTTTGATGAAATTTGTAGTTGGAAATTTAACAAAAATTAAACTATTTTCTACTATTTGAGGTCCATCACAATGATGTTGATAGTCCATTAGAAAACTCTATCGGAAAGTTTTCTAGCGAATTTTGTTAGTTGGAAAAGTGATGGAGCTTGATTTGCAATGAGCCATTTTCCGACCAAAACATTTTCATCTAAAACCTATTAGAAATTGGACATTCTATTGGAACTTGTTAGAAATTTTAGTTGGAAATTCAATAATTTTTTGTAGTGAACTATATGAAATCCCTAAGAAAATTTGATTTTTTTTTTTAATAAGATATGGGTCTCTTGAGCAATAGAAAATTCTAAGAAAATTCTTGATTTTATTGCAAGACATAGATTTATGAAGTAATATGAAATCCCAAGAAAATTCAATTTCAAAAGAAGCCATGTATGCCTCATTCAATACTGATAGTACAATATGGTGGTATTTATGAGACATACCCAATTCTTAAGATCAACACTTAATCTGAAGATACATATATAACCTCAAAGTATTTTCACAATTATAACACGTGTAGCAATAGTTAGGAAAAAGATCTTGTATTAAATAAAAGCCCAAAGAAACAAATGGTTCAATGTAACAAATTTAGTAAAGAACCCAATACATCAAAAGACTCAAGTACACCCATGTCTTCTATATGTCTTTGAAAATAATAAGTCTCAATCCCTTGGTCAAAGAATCTACAAGTATAGAGTCTTTATCAACATGCTCTATCATAATGGCACCTATTTTAGCTAGGTCTCTCACAACAAGATATTTAAGCTCGTATGTTTAGATGGACTAGAGGACCTATTATTCCTCAAAAAGAACATAGTAGTAGCATTATTATAATAAATCCTCAATATCCTAGAAATTAAATCAACAACCAAAAGCCCCAAAATGAAGTTCTTTAGCTATATAGCATGCGTGGCCATTCCATGACAAGCTACAAAACTTAGCTTGCATGGTTGATGGTTGATGAAGTGAAAAATGTTTACTTGACACTTTTCCATGAAATAGGTCCATTTGCCATCAAAATAATATAGCCAAAAGTGGATCTCAAGTCATTGGGGAAACTAGAAAAATTCGAATACGAGTATCTAATAACCTCAAGATAGTTATTGTATGCAAGCATGAATTCTCTAGTTTTCCTCAAATATTTCAAGACTTTCTTAACAACCACCTAATGTTCTTGTCTTGGATTAGAGAGATAGTGTCCAAGAACACCAACAGCGAAGGCTATATCTAGTGTAGACTTCTGCACACATCAGACTGCCAATAGTGCTAGAGTAAGGAAACTATTCATGAACTTTTGCTTAATTTTGTTCTTAGGATACTTTGCAACGCTAAGTTTTTCACCTTTCACAATAGGCACATCACCATGTTTACAATTCGCATATTAATCCCAGCTAAAACACGATTAATATAACTTATTTGAGAAAGTACTAACAAGCCTCAAGTTCTATCAAGATAGATCTTGATTCCAAGAAGAAAGGATGCTTCCCCAAGATCCTTCGTATCAAAACTATGGCATAGCATTTAATAGTCTCATGAAGCAAACTTAGATCATGACTAGCAAGCAAAATATCATCAACATAAAGTACCAAATATATGAATTTGCTCCCATTGGACTTGAGATAAATACAATGGTCCACCTTATTTTTCTTGTAGCCTAACGAAGTCACTACCTTATCAAACTTCAAGTACCACTGATGAGAAGCTTGTTTAAGGCCATAAATTGACTTATTTGGCTTATACACTAGGTTTTCCTTCCTTTCTTGAATAAAACCCTCGCTTTGAATCATATAAACTTCTTTATCAAGGCTACTATTGAGGAAAATTGTCCTAATATCCATCTAGTGGAGTTCCAAAGCAAAATGAGCTATCAAACTCGTAATGATCATGAAGGAATCTTTGGAGGAAATAAGAGAGAAGGTGTTACGATAATCAATTTTGATTCTTTGAGTAAAACTTTTGGCCATAACTCTAGTCCAAAATTTTTCCATTTTTCCTTTTCAGTTTCTTTTAGTTTTAAATACCTATTTGCAACCAATACTGTTTCGACATTGGGGTAGATCAACTAACTCCCACACATTATTCCCTTCATTGAGTGAATTTCATCATTCATAGCACTAAACCACTTTTCTGATTGAGGACTAGACATAGCGTCATAATAGCTAATATGATCAACATAGGACTAATATCACAATTACTTTCAAACAGATGCGCATAGTAATAGTAGTCATTAGGAATTACTAGACGTCTTTCTTTAGTAGAATATCTAAGAGGCATTTTATGGACATGATTTTGAGGTGGATTAATATTCAAATCACCCTCTTGATTAGCATTGGGTACAATCATTTTTTCATGAGGATCCTCAATTTCATGTGTAGTAGGCAAGAAAAGTGTAATAGATTCAATCTGATTAGTAGTGACTATAGGATGAGAACGTTCACCCCTATCAAGCACATTATGCTCTAAGAACTTAGCTATCTTAGATTCAACTACCTAACTTCTATGCAAAGGACAAAAGAATGTATATCCTTTAGAATGATTTGTATATCCAATGAAGTAACCACCAGTAGATTTAAGGTCATCTTTTTCTCAAAAGGGTTGTAAATTCTAACATCAATGGGACATCCCCACACATAAAAATGGTTTAAGCTAGGTTTCCTACCAATTGACAATTCAAAAGGCCTTTTAGGAATTGATTTGGTGAGGACACAACTAAGAATATACATGGCAGTTCTTATGGCTTCAACCAAAAAAAACTTAGGTAACTCACATTGGCTCATTAGGCTCCTCATCATTTCAACAAGGATGCAATTATGTCTTTTGGCTACACCATTGTGCTTAGTTCTCTGAAACATGGTATATTGAGCAAAAATTTTGGATTTTTGTAAATATTGGGCAAATGATCACATATGTTGCCCAGTCTCATCATGTTTGCTATAATATTTTTCACATCAGTTAAGCCTTACAATTTTAATGACCTCTCCCAATGCCTTTTCAACTTCAGCCTAAAAATCTTGAATTTTTCAAGGGAATCAGATTTTTTTTAATAAGATAAATATAGCTATATTAGGAAAAATCATCAGTAAAGTTGATAAAATATTTATTACTACACAAGGTAGGAATATATGGGTTAGAAAAATCCATATGAATAATCTCTAAGAGTTCAAAACTATGATTTGAACCCTTTTTCTTGGACTTGGTTAATTTTTCCCTAATACAATCAATATAGATCTCCATCTCTCCAAAATTAAGACTAGGAAGAATGCATGCTTTTATCAGTATTTCTATCTTATTTTTAAAAAAATGGCCAAGGTGTCTATTCCATAACATGGAAGAATTGTCATTGTTTAGGGGTCTCTTAGACATAATATTTTCAATATTAAAGCAAGAATAAATTTGATTAGAAGCTCAGGTAAACATATACATGCCATTAGATAAAGTACTGCAATCAATAATTTTAGAGTTTATAACCAATTTACCTTTATTTTGCCAAAACAAACATCATAACCAAAATTATTCAAAATAGAATAGAAATTAAATTCTGAGTAAAAGTTAGTACATAAAACACATTTTCCAAAAAAAGGCTTAAAACTAGATTCTAAGTTCAAAATAATTGTTCCTATGTATTCTAATTGCCTAGGTTTCAATAGCTACTCCATTCTTAGACTCTTCTCCACTTGGCTTCCTTTTGTTTACGAACTCTTGTAATGAAATGACAACATGGACATTTATCCCACCACTAAGAATTAATGGGAACATTTACCAAATTTGACACAAAACAAACTTGGGCTAATGAATTACCTTCTCGGTTCTTCTTCTTTGACCAAACTTGGAAATCGAGATACTCAAACCTCTAATTAGTCGTAATTATGCTTAAAAAGGAGTAGTTTATGTACAATATAATATGAGTACATAATGATTTATAAAGACAATCAATTAAATAGGAAAGGCAAACCAACATATATACAACACCATCTTCACAATAGACGTTAATTTTTAATCAACTTTTGATTCCATAGAAAACTAAACAACCAAAAAGGGATCATTGAATATCATTGCATAATTTTAATAGAAAAGAACATAATCGCAAGATTTAAAACAAGGCTAAATATACACACCCCAATTTCTCCATCACTAAAAATTTGAGATTTAATACTTTAAGTTTTCATCTTGGCATGCGAAAAGAAGAAAGACCAAGAATTTTCCTTTATAATTTGGAAAGATTTAAGATCTATAAAATTTAATCAATAAAATTAGATTTTGACCTATAGATATATGGCTCAAATGCCAATTTTATGGTAAAACTCAACTCAAGATTCATATACTCATGGCATTAAAATACTATACAATTAATTTGTTCTTAATTAATACCTGTTTGAGCCATGAGATTGATGACCAACAATTCTAGCAATTTAACAATTAACTGCTAAGCCCTCAACTCCTTCTTGTACAAATCAATTGACAACTTTAATGGAATAGTGATATCAAAACATGGAGTGGAGAGAGGACCTAGCCAAAATATATATAAATGAAAAACCCTAGAGAGCCCTCCCATCATGGGCTTCTAAGATTGGGCCTACACTTGTTGCCATACCAAGTTTGTTAAGAAAATGGCGTTATGAATATTGAGTCCAAAATAATGGACCGAATGCATCTTGTCTCATTAACTGTATTAATGTAGGCTATTTTTATTTTATTAAAAAAATTCAATTGGTAGAAGTCCATATATTAGAACAAAATTCCAACATCCTCCCAGTTGGACAAATATTAATTGTAATTTTAAAATAAAATAAAATAAAAAGTAAAGTTTGAGAAAATGACTCTTTGATTAAATGACGAAAAGATTGTAAATGTGGCCACAATTTTTAAAAAAGTATGGTAATGATGTAAAACTACCAACATAATTGGGTCTAATAAAAATTACTAATGTGGATCATGGCAGTGACTGCATATTTCATCAACGCAAGAACTTCCTTGGTCACATATATTAGCAACTCTATAGACATAGATTCAAACATATGAGCAAGATATAGCATACAAATATGGCTCAAGCATGTATAGGGGTATAAATGAGATGTGACTATTCACGAATGGTTCGGGATCAGCTCGATGATAGCTCATTCTTTTCGATCCCGAGCTGAGCTTAGCTCAATAATATTTGGCTCGAAAAGCTCGTGAGCCTAAATAAACTTGTTTATTATACACACACACACACATATAATTATAATCTAGGCCTATATAATAAAATTTGTAAAGATAAGTAAATAATAATAATAATAATAATAATAATAATAATAATTCAATTTTTTATTTTTAGGAAAATATATAACAAAATTATTTAAATTTTTTTGTAATTATAGATTATATTTTGAGGTTAAATGAGCTCAAGTTAATTCAAACCTATACGAGTTTGAGTTCGAACTCATTCGAACTTAACGAATTGAGCTTTTTTTCTTCTCTATGATGAGTCTTATATCAAGTCAAGTTCGATAAGGCTTGCCGAGCCTTCATTTATTTCAATGAGCCAAGCTTGAGCTTGCCTATTTAGGCTCGACCAAAGCCAAGCTTACTTGGAGCTCGAGCTCACGAATTAATAGGCGAGCTAAGCTTGAGCTTATTAGATTCGGGCTTGGCTCAACTCATTTACACCCCTAAGCATGTATGCTATTTCATTGTTGGTCATCCAGTTTTCTTATAAGATATGAATTTGAAGAACTAAATGAATTCTCAAAGAAAATTTGATTTTGTTATAAGTGATGGGTTTATTGAGGGGTAAATTGCATTTTTGGTCTCATAAGTTAGACTCATTTGGATTTTGGTCCCATTCTTTATGACCTTCGCACGTTGCATCCAATAAGTACCTTATTTTTTATCCCAATTTGAGGACCTAAAGAGGCTTTTCATCCAATAGTTATTGGAGCCATCATGTGCTACTCACGTGGCCATTAAATTGGTGCTTTTTTTGGTCCCATAAGTTAGGTTTTTTTGGTTTTTGATTCCAACAAAGTGAAGAACCATCAACTAGAGACCACCAACAGATATTGCAACATACTTTGTTTTTTATGAAGTTTTAACAACTTTTTATTCATTACATTCAACATCTTAAGCAACCCAAGTATCACTTGTCTTCCTCTTTCACTCATTTGAGGGTCTTCCTGTAAGTACAAATTTTTTTATCTACAAAATTAAAATTACAAGATAAGAAAAAATGCATAAATAAAATAAAATTGAAACTTATCAATTGTGGATTTAATCTCTAATATAATCCTCTAATTCTTTCCTTCCAAATATAATATTGAATTTAACGAGCTCAACAAAAAATGCCTTGAATGCCGTGGATATTCTTAAATTTTATTTGAAAAATAATGCCAATTTGAGGGTTTCACACCTTAATCTCGAATCAAATGTTAAAATATATGAGCTTTGCAAAGAATGCTTTGAATGCCATGAATCTCCTTACATTTGATTTGAAGAAAAATAACGTCAATCTGAGGGCTTCACACTCTAATCTCAAATCAAAAGCCAAAATATAAGAGCTCTGCGAAGAATGCCTTGAACGCCGTGGATCTCCTTAAATTTAATTGAGAGAATTGCTGGACTTCTTCAAAGTTTCTCCACTTGCTGGAATTTGTGTTGTTGTTGAATGAGCTTTGGTCACTCTCTTTATATAGATGTTTGGTGGGAGACTTCCAGATTGATTGAACTTCTTTGATAAGATTATATCAAATATCAAGATATAATATCAAATATCTTTGATTTATTTGGTCTATAGACACATACACTTCATCTTTGATAGTTATCAATATTTGATTTAAGCATAAAATAAATACTAGAGTGTTAATTAAAATTAACTATTTATCTTTTGGAATTAAATTTAATAAATTCCAAGATAAATAGAAACTTTTGAATTAATAACTAGCATATTATTTTATGCGTGTCACTCTCCAATTGGACAAAATTAATAATTCTACAAATGCCCTCATTTCAAGGCTTGGTGAAAGATATGCCAATCATCCATGAAAGAGGCAAGAGTTGAAGTATTTGAGAATTTTTTCTTTTTCTCTCCATGTTTTCAAATATGTTTGCGATAAGAAATCCTCCAAGCATTCCTTAGGCTATGGTGTCCAATAAAAGGATCAAGTCATAAATAATTCAAAGAAAATATCCTTTTGAAGGGGCTGCCGTATGCAATATATAGTCATGCGAGTCAAGAGTAACATATAGTTTAGGCTTGTGTGTCAATGAGCATATTTAATTTGAATAGAAATTTTATAATCGTGTCAAGAGTTCACTTGAATTTGATTGACAATTAATATTCATGTCAAGGAGTTTACTTGAGTTTAACTTAATAGACAGTTTACATTCTCATACCTAGGAGCCTTATTGAAAGTTTAAACTCATATCAGTAGAGAGACTTTGAATATTTAGATAGTTTATACTCATATCTAGGAGTCTTATTAAAAGTTTAAGCTCATGTCAAGGAGCGTATAGGAGACTTTGAATATTTAGATAGTTTATGCTCGCGTTTAGGACTCGTATTAAAAGTTTAAGCCCTTATCAAGAAGAATTTGGAATTTGAAGTCTTGAGCTCTGGACTTGAAGATTGGAAGAATTGAATATTTGATTTAGAGATTTAAAAATTTGAGTTTTGAACTTGGAGACTTAGAGACTTTAGCCTTTTGACTTGAAGACTTGGAGACTTGAGTCGTGGATTTGGAGATTTGAGGACTTGATCCATTGATTTGAAGACTTGGAAAACTGGAAATTTGAATTCAAATACTTGGGGACTTGAGAATTTTAGATAGTTTATACTTTTATTTGGGAGTATTATGGACAACTTAGACTCTTATCAAGGGGCATTTGTGATTTGAAGATGAAAATTAATTGTCTCCAACATCTTCATCATCATTAGCATTACTTGAGTGTTTTTGTTCATCAAAATTCATGCTCATTTTAATATTATGTACACGAGTTGCCAAATCTACAAAAGTTTTTGGTTTAATTCCTTGAAGTATGTAGCAAAGACTCTAATGCATTCCTTGGATGCTTATTTCAATGGCTGAAGCCTTTGATAATTGATCTTTGCAATTAAAACTCAAAATTCTCCAATGATTGATGTAGTCAATGATAGGTTCTTCTTTTCTTTGGCCAGAGTTGGTGAGTTTTATCATGCTAATTGTCCTTCAAGTGCTCTAGAAATGATTAAGGAACTCTTGTTCTAGTCGCCTCCAACTATCGATAGAGCCTACCTCCAAGTACCTTTTAATGATCGAACAAATTGCTTGACCAAATGATCTCCATATATCCTAGCATTATTACAAGTCTCAATGAAATGAGCCACGTGCTACTTTGAATTGCCTTTGCATCAAATTGCTAAAACTTTGGGGGTTGATAACTAATCGGCATATTCAAGTTATCAATCCTTTGAGTATATGTGGAGTAAGTCATAGATGGCTTAGAACTTCCATCAAGCTTGTTTTTGATAGTTTCCATGATAAACTCCTTCAGTGGGTTGATGGAAATTAATCTAGTGGAAACTTCTAGTTCTTTTGTTGTAATCTCTTTATTTTGGTTGATTGCTTCTTTGTGGATGTTTCACCTTCATCCTGAGCCTCAATTTGTTTCTCCATTATACAACTGTCATCAAGATTATCCACTTTAGTCTTCAATTTGGAGATTTGAAAGTCTTGCTCTTGAACATTATTTATGAGTCCTTTAATGGTCCTCGTCAAATTTGAAATTTGTTCCTCCAAGGTTGTAGCACTTGTCACCATCACCATCACCATTGCCATGCTCAAGGAATTTGATATTGAGTAGGAAATGGATGATTTAGATTCTTCCTTTGATTGAGTCTCCACCATTTTCATTCATATCAATAAAATGTGGTAGCATCTTTTCCATAGCAAATGAAGGAGCGAAATCTAAAGATGATTGCAATTTCTTGGATATACTTCATGTGATGATGCTAATATATTTTTTTTCCAGCACTTGAGGAATTTGAGGTTGTAATTTTCAATACAGCAATCTTGTTTGGCGGCCATTTGATACTTCAATCTTGATGAAAGGAAGAGATGAGAGCTAGAGATGTCCCACTGGGCATGCCAAAAATTTGTAAGCACAAATTTCTTTATCTACAAAATTAAAATTACAAGACAAGAAAAATCGTGCAAATAAAATGAATTTGAAACTTATCAATAGTAAATTTAATCTTTTTTATTTAATCTCTAATATAATCTTCTAATTCTTCCATTCCAAATGTGATTTAGAATTTAATGAGCTCCGCAAAAAATGCTTTGAGCACTGTGGATTTTCTTAAATTTTATTTGAAAAAATAACATCAATTCAAGGGCTTCAAACCTTGATCTTGAATTAAATGCTAAAACATATGAGCTCCGTGAAGAATGCCTTAAACATTGTGGATCTCCTTGAATTTAATTCAGAGAATTGCTGGATTCCTTCAAAGTTCTTCTCACTTGCTGGAATTTTCGTTTTATGTTGAATGAGTTTTGGTTACCCCATTTATATAGATGTTTGATAGGAGACTCTAGATTGATTGAACTTCTTTGACAAGATAATATCAAATATCAAGAGATAATATCAAATATCTTTGATTTAATTGATCCATAGATGTAGACACTTCATCTTTAACACTTATCAATATTTGATTTGAGCATAAAATAAATACTAGAGTATTAATTAAAATTAACTATTTATCTTTTAGAATTAAATTTAATAAATTTCAAGATAAATAAAAAATTTTGAATTAATAACTAGCATATTATTTTATACGTGTCACTCTCCAATTGGACAAAATTAATAAACCACACCTATTAATAATGGAAGCACAACCTGAACTCCCAATGAGGTTTTCAATGGAGGTGGTGTGTCTCAAAGACAAATGGCACTCTCACTTCCAATCATTTTTCTTTCTTCCTCTGTAAAAATCTATTAGAGCTCTCATTGGAACCAAAAATTCAAATGGGCCTAACTTGGGGTAAAAAATGCTCGACTTGTCAGCCACGTGAATGGCACGTGAGCAGCTCTGTTAATTTCTGGATGGGAGCCCTTTTGACCCCTCAAATTGAAAAAAAAAAGCACTTATTGGATGTAATGTGCAAATTTGATAAAGAATGGGACCAAAAATACAATTTACCCACTTATTGAGCAATAGAAAACTACAAGAAAATCCATGATTTTCTTTTTAACGCATGTGGATTTCTAAAATAATATGAAATTCCAAGAAAATCCAACTTCAAAAGAAGCGATGTATCCCTCATTCAATATTGAAAGTACAATATGGTGTCATTTATGAGATATACAAAATTCTCAAGATCAACATCTAATCTGAAGATACATATCAGGCAACATATAACCTCAAAGTATTTGCACAATTGTAATAAGTGCATCAATAGTTAGAAAAAGTTTTCTTATTAAATAAAAGCTCACAAAACAAATGGTTCAATGCAACAAATTCAATAAAGGAATATATTTCCCTTAATCCAACATATTAAAAGACTCAATAACACCCATGTGTTCTATATCTTTTGAAAATAATAAGTCTCAATCCCTTGATCAAAGGATTTGCAAGCAAAGAGTCTTTATCAACTTGCTCTATTATAATGGTACTGTCCAAGTCTCTCACAATGAGATATTTAAACTCTACCTATTTGAATGCATTAGAGGATTTATTATTCCTCAAAAAGAACGCACTAGCAACATTATTTCAATAAATTCTCAATGACCTAAAATTGAATCAACAATAAAAAGCCTCAAAGTGAAGTTCTTTAATCATATAGCATACGTGGTTACTCCATAACAAGCAACGAACTCAGCACACAGTTAATTATACGGTAAGTGTTCGCTTGAATAAGTAGCCCTCTTTTGTTCCTCCTTGAACTTTTCCCACTAAAAGAGTTGGTATAGAGGGAGGTTGACCTTAAGAAATAAGCCAGTAAATCCGTTTTTAGATGGCGTGGTGTTCCTCATCACTTCTTATTCTATATACAAATAAATAAATAAAATACCTGTAGAAAAGGAAAGAAGAAATATTAGTTTTTACTTAACTTTATCAAAAACAATAATGATAATCTCTTAAAAAGCAAACAAACTTAGTTAACAACTAACGTTTTACAAATACTTCATTTCAATTAGACTATACTGAATAGTGCCTTCCCATGTCTCTAAGGAGTAGCTCATGTTACTGTTGAGTTTGAAAATTATTTCAAGTCCATTGCTAAGCTTACGTTAGCACTTCACAACCTATAATGCTTCTCGTGATGCACTATTTTTAAATATGGTTGCACAATATGTGATAATAGTCTCTTTTTCTAATTATATGCTATATTTTGCCAATATCTACTATTACCCAAAAGAAAAATATAAAACACCAAAAGCAAATAGGAGAGCCTTGGTATTTAAACTTTATATCAATAGAATTATCAGTGAAGTGACTGATTTTATTGAAAAAAGGGTCAATTACATCCACCTTCCTTGAGGTTTGACCCTCTTGAACTTTGTTGCCGTCCAATATTTCACCCCACTAGTTAGTTGCTGTAAGGGTTTTGCCCAACGGCTATTAAAAATTTGGGTAAAATTTTAAAAATACCCTTAGGGTCACTGACCCCATTTTTGACCTAGTTTAACTTTTTTTTAGTGGACAAAAATACCCTAAGGGGTGGTATTGTAATATTTTTTAATTGGTTAAGGATGTATCTGTTATTTTTTTTTTGTTTGATGCCTTAGATGTAATAAAATAAAGAAGTATCCAAGCGAGCTGTTTTATAGTCATTTTTTCTATTGCCTATACACACATGTTTCTTTGATTTTCTTGCTAAAATAATATGGCTTCATCATGGAGCACATCATCTAGTAAATTGGTGGCATTGAAATACAAAAACGAGAGGTGCAAAAGGCACAATTATGGGACGAAAATATCAAAATATTTAGGACCAAAATTATACTTAATATTATTAAATAAAAATATTTAATATAATTAATTAAAAATATTTATTGATTAATAAATAAAAAATAAAAATAAGGATAAATAAAGAATTTATAAAATTTATTCTTTAAAATTATTTGTAATTAATATTTTTTTAGGACTAAAGCATAAAATTAGCATTTTACGTTACATACTTAATAATATATATTAAATACAAACATTTGAAATAATTATTTGAATATATTTATTGATTAAAAATTAAATAAGCAAAAATTAAAAAAAGGATAAGTAAAGAATTTATTAAAATTTATTCTTTAAAATTATTTGTAATTAATACTTTTTAGTACTAAAGCATAAAATTAGCATTTTAAGTTACATACTTAATAATATATATTAAGTACAAACATTTAAAATAATTATTTGAATATATTTATTGATTAAAAAATAAATAATCAAAAATTAAAAAAAGAATAAGTAAAGAATTTATAAAAATTTATTCTTTAAAATATATTAAATATTAAAAATGAAAGACCTATTTCAAGCGAAGAGTCAACTGTTGGCTATAGCTAGTGGCCCACTATAGGTCCCTAGCCATGGCAGCAAGCGGCCGGTGATCTGGCCATGGCCAGCCAGCATCTCGAGATAGGGGTGAGGGTTGGGTGGTGGTGGATGAGGGTGGTGTATTTTATATATATATATATATATATATATATGTATACATGTATGTTTTTATTCCATAGTTACATATATATGTTTATATATGTACCTTGATATTATAGTTAGATAATGATTTAAATTTTTATTTTTTAATTAACTATTTTATTTTTTAATAATAAATAAATTTAATTAAATTATTAAAGCATTTCACTCTTAAAATTATTAAAATTATGTTGTATAAGATAATATATTTAAATCTTTATTTTCTATTTTTACTTATTTTATTTATTTATTGCTAAATTTTAATAAAATATCTTATATATGTTTTCTATTTTATTATTATTAAATATGTAACTCAAAATTAATAGAAATATATTATCTAAGGTTATAAATTTAAATTTTTAAAAAAATTGAAGGTGATAAAAATATATCAAGTAAACCCTCGTAAATTCAAAAATATTATAAATAGGTCCAAGGGTATTTTTGTCCATCGATATTTCTATCAATTTTTTTTTTTAATTTTAACAGAAGGGCATTTTGGTCATTTTACACTTTCCCTCATAATTACATTTTAGTTTGAAAGTTCACAGGGTAAATGTAATTTTCAAAACAAAGAGGATTTTTGGATAATTACGCCAAACTTTAGGGGATACAAACGTAATTTACCTTTTATTTTTTTTGTTAAGATTTATGGCGTTTTTGTATTTTTGTTAAGGTTTTAGGGCATTTTTGTACTTTTATACAATCAATTCATCAACCAAATTAGTTGAAGGGCATTTATGAAATTTCACATACCATTTTAATGGAAATTTAAAAAAATCCTAACAGTGGCTAGCGATAGGACTAATTGTTGGATGATGACAAACATCAGTGAGGTTTTTATAATTTTAAAAAAATGAGAATTTTTAGGAATGGAATTTTTTTATTTAATATGAATAAAATTAAGAGAACTTATTAAGATTTTCAAAATAAGTTAGGAACTTCTTACTTTTTTAAAAATAGTTTATAGGCTCATAACATCTTATCTTTGGAGCTTATAAGCTCTTTTTTTAAAAAAATTATCAAATATTTTTTAACATCTTATAAACTTTCAAAAATCTTATAAAATATTTTAAAAAACTTATAAACTCACCCAAATATCCTCTTACTCTTAATTGACTTACATTAACTAGCATGAACGACAAATGCAACTTCGTGTGCATTATTTGATTTTATAGAACCAGCCTCAAATTAGGTGATTTATCAAAGGCATAACTTAATGACAGCACAAGCTGCACTTGTCCTAATGTTTGTTCAAATAGCGACTAACAATAGTTACAGGCTTTTATACATAAATAAGAACGAGCTCATATTAAAAGGTAGAGTTCGAACTCTATAATTAAATTCTTATATTTGCAGCTTAAATAGGTTCTAGCATATATCGTGAGAATATTAAATGATCCATTCATCTTACACACTCCATTGACTTAGAACGAGATCAGTGAGTTAGCTGATGTTCTCTAAATAGATGAAATGAATTGCGCAAAATTAAGTAGTGTTCTAATATTTTATCCTATGTAAAATCAACCTTAGGAAATTTTACATTTGAGATCATGCTATATTTACCTGATTGAAGTTTTTCAGCTTGAATAAAATTCTAACAGTGTTGATATGATTTAGAGTCATAATCATATTCAAACGACTTCATGCTGCCCTAATCCAAGTTGACCTTGTAGTCGACAAACAAGCAGCTTGTGCTTCAACTAAAATGGCTTTATGCCACCACAACCCAAGTCAAACCCACAGTCGACGAACAAGTAGCTCATGCTACCACTCAAGTGGCTGCATGCTGCCACAACTGAAGTCGATCCCATAGTCGACACATGAGCAGCCTCGTGCTGCCACTCCATGCTTCTATGCTCGATGTCGACCTTTCCAATTGGCAAAGAAACAGGCTAGCTATAGCATTGAAGTCAACCAACCTGCATCAATCGTGTCAACCCTAAAGTTGGAAATCCAGGTGTTAACTTCGTAGTCAACCAACAAGTGCTAAACGTTGAAGAAGTTGTCCAATGGCTGTGCAATAAACAAGGCTACAACAAGTCGACTCAATCAACAACAATCTTGTCCTTCATTATGAGGGTGACAATTTAATTTGACGAGAAAATAATCAATTACTATCTTTAACACGGAAAAATTAAAGGAAAAGCAATTTTTATTAATCAAGTGATTGATCACTATTACATTAAAAAAAAAAGTTCATAGGCTAGTGGATTAGTTTTGACTAGTCCCACCCGGCTCATCTGCGAGCCATTCAGAGTTCAGGTTAGGTAGTGCACAGGCAAGTGGAGAGACTGCATGTGGAGGTTCAGAAGGCCCGGCCACATCGATCATAAAGTTGGTTGAGCGCAGCACGTACTGCGCCATGTCAACCTCTTTCTCCCTTAATTGTGCCACCAGGTCCTCCGCAAATGCGAACTCCTTGGCAAACTACTCCAACTTAGCATAGACCTCATCCTTTTTCTTTTGGGCCTTAGTTACGGGCTCATTAAGCACAGCAGTTGTAGTCTCTGTCCCTAGGACCTGCTCGGCTTCACCCTCTTCAGGGTTAGGACAGGCTTTCAATTTCTTATTCAGGGCCAGGCTTATTTTGCTCTTATCTTTAGGGTGGAAAGTATATCCTAGATGCTCAAGTTGCTTTATAGAGCTATCGAAGGCTTCCTGAGCATCATCGAGGGATGTGACCGTGCTCGTATCCTGAAAGGCATTACTAACGATGAATTATTCCACCGCTTCACGCTGTATCTCTGGAAGATGGCGGTTGAAGGCCTTTCTGGCTTCATTAATCGCCTTAGCATGGCCTTGAGCTCGACTAGAATTATAGCTCACTTACAGGTCTAGGTGAGCCTTTTTTATTATACTGTTCATGCAGCTCCGCTCCTCGACTGCCTAGACCAGCTGCTGAACTTTGGAGTCAAGTTACTCTTGCAGTTCGGCAATCCTTTTATTCAGCAGCTCAACTCAGAGTTGCGAGGACTCGAGCTACACTTTGATGGTTTCCCTGTCCTTCTTTTCTCAAAACTCTTCTCTTTTCGCTAGTGCCAGCTCAAATCGACGAAAAATGTTATAGCCCAATTGTCCTACCTGAAATACAAAGATGACGTTACTTCGCAATACCATTATGAAATAAAAATTTGATTAAAAATTATTATCAACCTCATTGTTATCAACCTTATACTTACCATATTGCAGTGGTAGGATAGTGTTCGAATGACCCCAGCCTGGCTCAGATTCATCAATTTAAATAGCCCTGACGAGAGCCATTTCAGGGAATTGCCACCTGTCATTCCCCCATGGATGATGGAGGTCGAATCATTCACCTTCTTGATTTGGTCTATGGTGAATCAGGGAATAGGCAACTGCGAAAGTTGGAATAGGGCACCATCACCAAACTTTCTGAATAGGTCATAACCTATATCCACTTTCTATTTTTCCTTTCCTATTGTGATCTTTTTGGGAGTCGGGCCCCTTTGTTTAACCATTGACCTTTTGCCGTGAGGCTGCTCAAGATAGGATCTTCTCGACGAACAAACTGAGATTCCACCACTTATTCAACCTATGCGGGCATCGGTGTTGATGTTGATCGAGTGGAACTCGTTAGTTCTACTGGAGTTCCTTTCTGTCGTGCAGCAGTTTCTCGGTGATGCTCCACGCGCGCTAATATTTTTCAGGGGAGTTCATCATACACTCAAAAAAATAGATCTTATTGAGAAATCAATGTCTTACTCCATAACTTTAGAGGGAACAATGGCCTGACAAATGGTTTAAATTTCTTAGAGCTTGAACTTGAGATTCAAATCGGCTCCGTGCCTTTACTTCTTCTCGATCTGCAGGCATAGACAGTATAAGTAAATATTAGAGTTGAATAGAAAGATATAGTACCTACAATTATAATGATCAATAAGAACCATTACTTAGCTGATTGCCCTCAGGAAGGTTGAGTTGGGCCGGTGACAAGCCGGCCAATACCAAATACCTTTCCTCAATCAGAATCGAGGCCTCCATATGCCCAAATCCAACTAAGTCCCTGATGAATGTGT